>VDFB02125261.1:0-13685 GCA_007258455.2 Sequoia sempervirens | reverse complement strand
TCACCTTTTTACCTTTTAAAGGTCAACCAAGGGTAAGTTTAGGGCCTTTTTGACTTTATTTTTCAAAATGGGACATACTTTTCATCATTTATCGCGAGCTAAACCACTCTCTCTCTCATTCGTGATTTACCTCTCGAGGGGGCATCATCAACAGAAATATCAAAAGCAAACCAGGGGCAAAATCTTATTTTCTTTGAAACAATGTGTTTTACACATCACTTCAAAGAGGGGCAAAATGTATACGTCTAAAAATGGTCATGATTAAGCTTGTTAATTAATTGAATATGAATTTATTTAATTAATTCTTTCAAAGTCATCTACATATAAATAAATTTAATTATTTATTTATATCGTTCATTTTCCTAATTTCTTCTACCTTGATTAAATAAATAATTTTATTTAATTATTAACATTTCCACCCTCCGCTTAATTAAATTAAATAAATTTTCATAATTTATTTATATTTAATTATCATTCTATTCTAAAGTTTAAATATTTGAATATTTAAATAATGGAATATTCCCTTCATCCCACCTTTTGCCTTCCTCGCTTTCTAATTCAAATTAAATAAATTATCATAATTTTATTTATATTTAATTATCATATTCTAAAGTTTGAATATTTTGAATATTTGAATAATGGAATATCTTCATCCCATTTTTGAATTAAATATTAAATATTTTATTTTCTATAGTTTCCTCTAATTTTCATTTCTAAAACATAATTAAATATGATTTTATTTAACAGTATTTCATTATCTTCCACTTCCAAATTAAATAAATATATTTATTTAATTTCTAACTCATGCTAACTCGCCCTTCCAAATTTGCATCTCATCCTTCGAAATGGAAGTTTCCCTTCAAAACTCAATGACAAAAATTGAAAGAAAAGGGAAACCTTCCATCCTTCTCTTCCACTTTCGAAGATTTCCCGCCGTCCATTCGAACAAGCTTAATCTGGACCGTCAATCGATTCAACCAATCAAATCCATTTGAAAACTCTATAAATTCTAGTGCAAATCCAAGCTTTTGGTTACATTATGCATAATCATCCACATTTACATGCACGCACTCACTTTTGCACACCTATGCATATCTACATTCATACAAACAATCAGCTTATGCAATCACATCATTTTCAGTATCACAGCAATCTTCTCATCTTAGCATAGCTTTGCATTTAGCATAGTTTGCATTTTAAATCTCATTCTTTAGTCATTTTGTTGAGCTTGGTCTGCTGATCTGAGAGCTATTTGGAAACCAACAAAACGCTGAAGTTAGAGGAAGATAAGACGGTTTCGGGAAGCTGCTGTTACGTTTGCATATTCTGTTTCCTTTTAGCTTTTTGATTTAATGTCTTATTAATATGTGTTTGATTTTCATTTGATTTGATCCAATATTTCACACACACATTATCATTAAATTTCTTGCACCATAACAAACTAAGAAGTGTCTTCAAGGAATTCAAATGCCATAGCGTGGATACCAAAAATATTTTCAATTGACTCATCCCCTCTCTTATTGACTTCATGAAGCCATTCATGTGTATTGTGCACAGAGGATTCTATTTTCTCCATCTCTGACACATCCTCCTTGCATAACAATCCCTCTGGAATTGATAAACTACCATCAATATAAGCCTACAGAGGCTTCATTAGGTGTTGAACATACTTATAAACATCATTTAACTACTTTTGTAGCCTTTCCTTCTCCTTTGTTTCCTTATCAAGCCTTCTGAGAATGGCTTGTGAGGACTCTTGAAACTCTTCCTTTTCTTGCTCCTTGGTTGTTGGACCCAAATTAATAGTCTGTACCTTATAATCAGTGGGTCTTGCCTCATCCTTGAATTTATTAGATGCAGGGACAACTATATGAATAACTCTATTATTGAATTCATCTCTTGAAAACTTTAAGACAGTCCTAGCCCTCTTCCTCTACTTGGGCTGCCCCCATTGTTCTAGTAACTTATCCTAGCAAGGAGTTTCTTCTTGGATAATTATCAACTTTTTATTGAGCTTTTCTTTTATCCAATCTGGGACAGGTGGCTCAGTTTCTATCTCTTTATTTGGGCTATCAACCACATTTTGCTCAAAATTTTTCTCTATTTTTGGTTGATCTTCTTATTGTTCATCTTTATTTTGGTGAGGACTGTTAGCAACTTCCTCTAGATTCTTCTCTGCCTCAGGATAATCCTCTAGTTCATCAATTACCACCTTCTCTAGAAACTACAATGGTTTTTCTTGGACTACCTCAGATTCCATGTTTTTACTTTTTTCCCCAAAAGTAGATTGTTTCATCTCTTGCACAAATTTTCTCCATTCTCCACTTTTAGGAGTAGAAAATTATTCATCTTCAGCTTTAGGATGCTCATGATCATTTGATATATTTCCTTCCTTGTGGACTGATTCCTCTAAAATTTGCACATTTTGAGGAGAAAGAGGAGGGGAATTATTTCCTCTAGCTGCTCTATTTTCTCCATCATCATCAGGTGTCTCTTTGTTATGCACTTCTTTCTCTGCAATCTTTGTTATAGCTACATGGGATGTTTTATGCTTGGGAGAGTTTCTTCTGACATAAACTTGTGGCTTTTCCCTAGAACTTTCCACATCAACAACTTTGGTTGAGGAAGGAGCATCAGTAGTAGCATTACATTTTCTAGCCTTTTTTTCCTTTTGTCTTTCTGTGACTAGTCTCCTCTTCCTTATAGGTTGTGAAGCCTCTCCTTCTTCAGTTGTAATATTAAATCTGAGAATCTTCTTTGCCTTGAGAGATGGATTTTCCCCATATTTAGCCTATGTTTGGCTCCTAGTTTTCCTCTTTATTGAGACAAGTCTATCTTCCTCGTGCCCCTCTTCATCAAGATGCTCAGAAGTATCATCCTTTTCAACTTCTTCCTCCTTAGATTGAGACTCCAAGTCTCCCGTCAAGTTATATGTTAACTTGGTGCCATTAGCTTCTAGCTCCAATACCTTGTGTTTTACCCATAGCCTAGAGTATTTCCCCACTCGACTTGTTCCAAGTTTGTTATCTCCTCTTCTGACCAGTTAATTGGAGGCAAGGGATTGTTCCTATAAGGCTCAAAATAATGGCATTGGAGTAAGTTTGTATCATCATCCTACACCTAATCCAACACCTGTACAACTCTGTACAATTTGATTAAATTTAATGGAAGCCTATAAAATCTTATCCTTATAGCCTCAAATTCATCTCAAAAATCAGCCCAATAGTCCTCAATGTGGTCCTTATGCTTGAATGTTTTGTTAGCTTGTTTATGGACCTTACCATAAGGATCAAATTTGTTTATGCTAGTGTGAGAGTAGAACTGAAATTGTGCCATCTCCTTCTCAAAATGTTGAGTGCTCTGAATAGAAGGGAATGCTTCCAAATTTCCCATTCAAAATGGGAATTCTCCTCCCAATCCATCCTTATGAAATTCCTATTGTAATACTTCCTCAAAGCCTACCATGTGCCTGGTCAATTCTAGCATTAGGAGCTTATTGGTTGGATACCTTGGTAGTCTGAGTGGAACAACATGAGATCATTGTATCAAGATTTATGTGAACATTTGAAATTGAATAAACCATTGACCATATTGTCTGATTAAGTCCATGGAATCAAAAGAAATACCAATTGGGAGAGAATCATGCAACAACCTGGGATATTCATGAAAAATGCATCATTGACTCTCTTGTAGTTGTTTGTTTTATGCTACAGCTGGGGATATATGTCCCATATCCTGTCTTTGCCTAAGTCCCTTTGCAACTGAGACCCTTATACTTTTTCTTGCTTGCCAACATGTAGACAATATATGAAGTTATTGTAAACCTATTAGTCTCTTGTACACTTCTCATTTGGGCATTCAGGTTGTTGCTTATGATTCTTTCCCAATGATAATGGTTTGTAGCCACAATTTGTGTGATGGGGTAGAACATGCACTTTTGAAAGATGTGAGCTTCTTCTACTCCCATGACCCTACCCAAAAGAATTATAATATCATGATATTCCAACTTGAAATCACTCCTATGCATTTGTTTGGGCAGCTTAGAGTAGTGTGGTTTGGGCTTCAATATCCACGAATTGTTCATGATTTATAGGGCTCTGTTGGGGTCTTCATCATAAAAATTTATTGCTTCCCCAATATTAATCTCCTCAATAAGCTTGTGATGTGAAGCAATATTAAACACCTATGCAATAGATTCTTCAGTAAGATTTTACATGACTCTAGCTTGTGGCCCAATTATAATTCTTGTTTTGGAGTCATAGTGTTTTGCATATTCTAGAACTAGCTCTTGGAAAAGTTGTGTGGGAAGAAACCTTGTTGCCTAAGCCAACCCAATGTGAGTGAGAATTTGAGCAAGCTGAGTTGGTGCATTTTCGTACATCCTATGTTGAAAGTCATCATAGTCAATGTGTCACATGTTTGTGTGTGCAATCTATGACCAAGCAGAAGCAATGTTGGACTATGGCCATATGCCTTTGAAGTCATACTTCATCCTTTCTATTCTTCTTCTGACCTCCTCTTCTACTAAAGTGGCCTTTGACTTAGATTCCTTTTCTAGGCTCACTTCTTCCCACATCTATTAGAAACGACCATAATTACCGAATGGAGAGCAACAATATAACACATTGTATTAATTCCATGAAGCGCCAATGTATGCAATGATAATGTCATTAAATACAAAATGATAATATAAACTCCAATGGTAATTCAAGGCAAAAAATTCATTCTAAAGGATCCCATTGTCAAATTATGCAAGACATGCAAGTGAAATTCAATCAATACTCCATAAATGACCTTATAAACTCCTTATGCAAACTTTCCTATCATTGATATTGAAATTTAGATGCCAAGTGCAAGAGGTCGGGTAATCCAAGCAACCTTGGATTCCCTAGTCGAACTTGAGCTTGGGTGATCTGAGCATGCTCAGATTCCCTGAGCTTCAACCATTTAAGCTCATTTTATCTTTGGCATCGCGAGGTAGTCTCATGAAATGAAGTTTGTTGTCTTGATCAATCAAATGCAAATGTTAACCTCCTTGACATCTTAGTGCAACTTACATTCCTTGAGGCTTAGTTTGTCATGAAAATTAGATGCTCAAAAACTCTAGAAATTCAAGTATTTCCAGATGGCTTGAATTCACCAAATGTAACATGTCCCAAGAGTCAACTAAACATTTAGGGCTTTCATTGTATTAGACTTTAACAATTTAAAAGAGATACAATCCAAAAAATACAAGGGGCCTCACATTTTTTGAGCGGATTAAGGCTTAGAAAATCCAAGCTACCTCAAAATTCCTAAGAATTTCACTCAGATCCAAAATTTCACTAAGTGCATGACTTGCTCGATATTGATACAATTCAACATTTACCCCCTTGAGTTTGAATGAATGAAAATTCTCAACAATTGCAATCCAAAATCTTATGTAATGATCACTTGACATCACTTAACCCCCTTTATCAAATGCATGTCCTTAAACTAGGGTTTGGGGAAGTTTTAGGGTTGTAAGCTAGCTTGGGACAAGGCGACACTTCACAATCCATTACCATTCATGCAGATGTAATGCAAGGGATACAGTTTAAAGATTTTAACACACTCAATCACCCAATCCATCTTGACCATACTCAATAGTGTCCCCTTTTGAATTGCATCATTAAAGAAAAAAACCCTAGAAGGAGAAATGATAAACCAAATGATATATAATCCCCCAAATTGATAATCAAAACAT
This sequence comes from Sequoia sempervirens, assembly GCA_007258455.2. Lineage (NCBI taxonomy): Eukaryota > Viridiplantae > Streptophyta > Pinopsida > Cupressales > Cupressaceae > Sequoia > Sequoia sempervirens. The sequence goes on along the minus strand of VDFB02125261.1, from coordinate 7,960 downwards.
CCGCTTGCAATAAATCAACAATCAAGGAGAAGATTCAAAGAAATCATTAAAAGGAAGATGAAAAAACCAATCTTTGAATGTTGCACAAGAAGAGATGGATACATGATGAACCCAATGATAATGACCTTCAACAATCCAAAGCGAGCAAATGGAGAACACAATCTCACCCCTTAGCCTCAACAAACGAAGGACAAAACAAGCACTCAAAATTCAAATCTTAATCAAGCATAATGACTAAAATGAATAGCATATTGCAAATATATCCTCATTTTGTGCCATAAATGCCCGCTATTTAATGCATGAAATACATCTCAAAATCTTGAGTTTGTGAAAGAAGCTCGAACTCAAAAAATTCAAGGGAGCTCGGATTTTCCTGCCAGACTAAGGCTTGGGTAATCCAAGCTACCTCAGATTTCCTGAATTGTCCCCATACTTAGTCAAATCTTCCTCCCAATCAAAATTTCAAGGGTCAATGCTCCAAGAGTTAGACTAACATCATGATGTTGCAGCAAGGCATCTCAAATGCTAATTATTTGTTAAATGCTTTGGTGAAGCAAGACCAAGAGCGAGAGACCTATCCCTTAAGGGGAAAAGGTCAAGACCCTACAACAAAAAAACAAGAAAATAAAGCAAGAAAAGAGGGTCCCTACTTTTAGTGGGGCGTGTGTGCAAAAATTGCACAACAAATGGGGACTCCTGCTAGGGAAATTCTCCACAACATTTCGATGATAAACTAGAATCAATAAACCAAAATCTCTGGTTTTAGTCCTCTCATCAAGTCAACTATAAATAGAGTTTCAAAGCCCATGGACAGGTCATCCCTTCCTATGCTAGAGTCAAAGTGTGTGCAAATGTGTTCATTTCCTTCCCTCAAATGCTAGAGGAACCAAGTTCATTCTAATGAAGCTACGTAAAGATTCTAACTCCAAAAGCAACCTAGATAGAGCCTTGCTGCCAGTCAGGCATCCATAGCCCTGATGAGGTTATCATTATGGCTCTCCTGAGCATAGCTCTACTACTAGCCAAGTGTCCATAGCCCTAGTAGAGATATTCAGATACTCTTGATAAGGTGAATATCCACTTTTTATTTTCAATATTCTCTCTTCTTTTTCTTTTGATATTCTTTGAAGATCATTTAAAAATTCCTTTTCACCTTGTAAGCAATAAAGCTGACACTCAGGGCTAAGAATCATAGTGGCACTGAAGTAGAAATAGGATTTTTCACTTGACTAGACTTCACAAGGATCCTTTAGCAACCTTGGAATTCTTAAGATGTGTATATAAATGTAAGACTTAGGAACCTCCCAAAACTAGCCTAATCCAATGAATCATCCACTTCAAGCATTTAGCACATGTGACACCAAGTCAAAGATTTCAGCCAACTTATTCTAGAAGGATGATTAGATTTTTTAAAAGAAATATTTGTAATAGTCCCAAATAAAATAGTGAATGATGTGCAAGTGCAACATTCCCAGAGAAGAATATGGGAACCCAAAACCGAAAAGGAAAGAAAAAAGCTAACCAAAACCTAATCTAAGGAAAACCTACACTAACCAAAAGTAGAAAGAAAAAGAAACCAAAATGGAAAATAGAAAAATCAAATAGAAAAATAAAAGAAAACAACCCCTAAACTAACTATGTATAAGAAAGAGCTATAAAAAAATCATGCCAAGAAGTAATGCTTCAAATACTGCCCATTGACAAGAAATGGGACATCCTCCCTAGTAAGATTTTTCAAGCGAAAAGAATTATCTCTGAATATCTTTGAAATTTGGAAGGGGCCAAGAAAATCTTATCAAATTTTCCATGTTCTCCCCTTTCATCATGTGTTTTATCCCAATATAAGACCAGATCAAAGATTCTGAATGTTTTAACCCTAGTTTTCCTATCAAACCATCTCTTAATGACACCTTGGTGTTTAGCAAAGTTCTCTAATGCCTCATCTCTTTTCTCTTCAATTTGTAGAAGCTTAGCCAAATGAGCATCACGTCTGCCCCCCTCATCATAATAATCATTAATGAATTGCAAAGTGGGAATTTTCAATTGGATTGGGAATACTGGTTCAAGACCATACACAAGGTGGTAAGGAGAGGTTTCAAGAGAGGTTTTATGTCTAGTGTGATCTACCCAGAGAGAAAATATGAGTTGGGTATGCCAATCTTTGGGATTTCTCTCTAAGAGCTTACAAATGATTGTCAGAAGATTCTTGTTTGAAGACTCAGCCAAACCATTTCCTTGTGGGTAATAGTTAGAAGCAAACTTGATGATAATACCATGATCAAAAGCCCATCAAAAAAACTTTAACGAAGCAAATGTAGGACCATTATCATAGACTAAAGCATTAGGATAACCGAAATGATTGATAATACCTAATTCCAAAAACTTGATTACTACTTCGGAAGTACATTACTGACAAGCAAGAGCTTCAATCCACCTAGTAAAGTATCAGTTACAATGAGAATGTACCTGTGGCCTGTAGAGGAAGGTGGATTGACTGGACCAATGAAGTCCAAACCCCATTGCACAAATGGTTTTACCTTAATTATCAGCTAAAGTGGAAGCATTGAATTCTTCTCCTTACTCACTATAATTTGGCATACATGGTAGGTCCTCATGTGATTCTATGCATCCTTAAATAAAGTGTGCCAATAATACCCTGCCCTCAAGATTTGATTTGCAGTAGCTGGTCCAAAACCATGGCCTATGCCATAATTTTCATGAAATTCAGTCATCACTCTTAAAACTTCTTCTTTTCTCAGGCAACAAAGGTAAATTCCTTCATGATTCTTCTTATATAAGATAGCTCCTTTCAACATGTATTTATCACTCTTCAAACACAACACTCTTTGTTGTACAGTGTTGAGATGGTCAGGACACCTTTGATTCAACAAATAATAGACAATGTAATCATACCATTTATCAGGAGAGACATCTTGAAGATGGTATTGTTGGGCCATGGGATCAGGACCAATCTCAACCATAGTCTTAATCAATCCTTTCCCTCTCACAAGCTTCATAGGTTGAATCTTGATATCATACTCCTATAACATTGTAACCCATTTTTCCCTTCATTCTTCCAATTCATTTGCATCAACAACAGCTTGACTATAGGATCTAACACTATTACAAAAACCTTATTTATCAAGATGCAGTGCTTGCATTTCTTGACACCTTTGAGTAGAGCATAAGCTTGTTTTTATACACTAGGATATCTCAATTCTACATCTTTCAACGGGGCACTCATGAAGGCTATAGGATGATCACTTCCTTGGTTAGATTTATGAGTTAACATACCAACAAAAGAATGATCAAATGCAAATGATTATATACAGAAAGGCTTGGAGTAATCAGGGCTCACCAATACTAGGGCATCAATTATTGCCCTCTTAATTTCTGCAAAAGCCTCCTTTGCTTCAACACTCCACTCAACCTTTGCATCTTGCTTCAACATTGCATTCAGAGGTTTAACTATTTATGAAAATCTAATAATGAACTTTCTGACAAAGTTGATTTTCCCAAATAATGACTTCATCTCCTTTTTATTGGTTGGAGGTTGGATCTTCAGTATAGCTTCTATTCACTCTGGATCAATAGAGATTCCTTCTTCTGAGATAGCATGTCCTAGGAAATTTTCCTTAGTGACCCCAAAGATGCACTTCTTAGGATTAAGTGAAATACCAAATTCTTTGCACCTTTGAAATACTTTGCACATATCTGCAATATGATCCCCTTATTTCTTAGAGAAAACTGTTAAATCATCCATATAAATAATGATGCACTTACCACTGATATCCCTTAAGGAAATGTCCATAGCCCTCTGGAAGGTCACTCCTGCATTGATTAACCTAAAAGGAATTCTCTTGTAAGCAAAGGTACCCCACTTCGTGGTGAAGGCAGTCTTGTGTCTATCTTCGTATTGCACCATAACCTGATCATACCTTGAGTATCCATCTAGAAAGGACATCATCTGGGATCCATTAATGATTTGTAACACTTCATCCAATGGTGGGATAGGGTAGTTGTCCTTTTCTGAGGCACGATTAAGATTTTTGAAATCAACACATAGTCTGATTTCTCAAATTATCTTCCTTACTGGAACCAAATTAGCAACCCAAGTGGAATGCCTGACTAGAAATATGATATGAGTAGATAATAACTTTTGTACCTCCTTTTGAATAATTGGTTCCAATAGGGAATTGATTGGTCTTTGTCTTTGTCTAAATGGCTTGGCACCTGGCTTAAGAGGAATCATGTGTGTAATGATCAAAGTATCATATGTTTTCATATCTTCATAACTCCAGGCTATAACATCTTGATATGTGTGGAGTGCATCTATTCATCTATTATTCCCTTCCTTTCTTCTGGATTACACACCTTTCCATTGAAAACATTCTTAACATTATCTTGAGTCCCCATATTATATTTATCACACTGACTACTAATGTACTCCTTAGTTTGTTGTTCCTGATCTTTTATCCTATCCAAATAAAAAATCCTCTCCAGTTGTACTATCCCTCTTGGAATGGTGTTGGTTTCAGATTGATAACTCCTTCTAGATCCATTTCCACCTATTGGGGCTCCACTTCATCAATTATTTGAGATGTAAACACATTAGATCCCATAATAAAATCAAGAATGTGCTTGTCATCTTCAAACACTTGAAAATTGGTTACATTGAGGGCATTGAGGGCACTAGATTCCACAATGAACTTATTCAAACCTAAAAGTGACAAGGGTTACAATGTGCTTGTTGCCTGTTCCAAGGCATCTACAATTTGATTCTTTCTACGAGGTATCATTTGAATATTAAAAGCATCAAACCCCTTAATGAGATCCCACACTATTGTGACATAGATTTTGCGACCCTAAATGCTTCTCTTACACTTCTAGGGCTTTTCATCTAAAAGGAGAGAGATCTAGGTCCAAAATGCTTATGTAACACTCAAATTAGCATGTACGCAATATGATATGATGTAAATTAACTTAAATAAATGCATTTGAATTACTTAATTGAACTACAATGAATGCCAAAGTGCAATTTAAGCTATGTTTGAAAACACATTGAGATATGCAAATAACTATGAAAATGAAGAAATTATGCAAAACAAAAGGTATAGGGGTAAATCTGAGTGCACCTGGATGAAATGTGAGTTGTCTAGAATGTCTAAAATGTTGATGAATTTTACTATTTTTCAACAGTGGGACTCATTCACCCAGGGTGACGAATCAATCCTCCTACTGGTGAAAAAGTGTCGGGAACTAATTTTTGACAGTTGGGATCTAGGATCTAACAAAATAAAAATTTTCAGACCTTAGGTGGGACTCATTCGCCAAGGATGGTGAATTAGTTCACTCTTAGATTTCTGGAAAATTAGACAACTCTGCAACACCAAATTTGGGAATGTTTGAATGTCAGGTTGTCAGAGTCATTTTTGCAGGAAACGAATAGAAAACATTCAAAATGCTTGAAATAATGATATGTTTACTTGAAGAACCTAGTTGACTTGATTTCCACTTTTCAACACCTTTAAACCTATCAAATCTACAAAAAAAAGGTTGCAAATACACATGCAAAGGGGAAAAATGTTGGAGGGTTAGCAAATAGGGGTTTGCCTTAGTCAAACCCCACTTTGGTAATCAAACCCAATAGAAATAAATGAAATACAAAAAATGTAAACTAACATGCAAATGTTATTAACTCACCAAATCCTGGATCTTGTAAGTCTAAAGTAAAGTCAATAGCTACTTCAAAGTACTTCAATAGTTGCTTCAATTGATGATGTAGAATGCTTGAATGTGTGAATGTATTAGGAGATTGAATATTTGAGTGAGGAGATGTAGGAGATGTAAAATGAGGTGAAAATCACTTATTTATACAATTATTGTGCCTTACTATCCATTCATACCTCATCACAGGTCGACATGAAGTGAATTTTAATAAAATCTTGAAAGGAAATTTGAAATGTTTTGAATTTGGGTCCAAGGGGGACTCATTTGCCACCCATGGTGAATGGGTCCCCCCTAGGACCTAAAAGCATGTTTCAAGAAAAATGTTATGTTTAATGTTGTTTGTCAGAATAATATGCAAAAATACATTAATTAAGCATATGAGGGCATAAAAAGACAAAATAAAGCATGATAAAGGTGTAAATAAGGAGATTGTGCCTATAAAAGTGTGAAAGCTTGTTACAAGACTTTCGAACACTTCATAATAGGGCTTGTTGATGTTTAAAAAGGTGATTTTTAGGTAAACTGTATTAAATAAAATCTAGAAGAATGTAGAAATGTCTTACAACACTTCACAACGCATTCACAAGATGTCATTCTTTGAGTTTTTTGTACCTAAATAAGCATGTTGAAGCCATGTAACAACATAAAATCAAGTAACATAGTTTCAACACCATGAAACAAGACCTAAAAGGCCATGTCAACAATCCATTTTTCTATGACATATTTAGCCCCCACTTTAGTGAGAGGATGAAATTTCTTCCTCACACTAAAGTAGCCATGAACATCGAGGGGCGGGTTCAAATGCACTTACAAGTTAGCAAGATGGAATACAATGATCAAGAGGGATGATCAAGCCCCCAGGACAAAGATCCCATGGAAAACTAAGTATAAGGACAAAGGAACACACAAGTGTTGAAATGAATTGAATGAAGCTTCGATCATCAATCCAACTAGTTGTGAAAAGAGATCTAGGTTGATTGTTTGAAAAAGAGAATGTGTACTCACTTTGGGGCCACAGAACTAGTCGTCCGCAGGGTGAGAAAGCCCAACTGTATACTCACTATGGGGCCATGGAACTAGTTTTGTGTGGGGTGAGAAAGCCCAAAAAGTAAGATACATATGCTATTTGGTATGCACTCACAAAACACAAAAGTGGCTATGGGGAAAAGTCATGCCACTAGGTGGGCTTCTTGCTCAACCATGTTAAAGATATACCACTTCATAACTTTAACAAGGCACCACAAAGCCAAAGAAAATGTAAATGTTAAGCTTAAAACAATACAACACTACAGGAATGCAAGTTGTGTTATGCAAGGTGGCCAAGAAATGCAACAATGTAAAATGAAAAAATTTAATGTAAAAGATTGTTCAAAGGAGTCTTGTTTAGTTTATGTAAGGTAAATCACTTAGGGAACATTGTGTCTAATGTCTCCAAGAGAGGACCAGTCAAAGAATAGTATATTCACAACTTGGGAGATGCAGTGCATCACATTAGACCACAAAGAGGAATGCAATATGTTGAGATAGTTCACACTTATGAAGGACATCACACCAAATGTCATCCACAAAGTGACAAATGCATCATGTAAATGACAAGGCTACACTACAGCTACGACGCATAATGAAATAATGGTATCAGATGCCTCCTGACTAAACTAATTTCTACACATCGCTTGTGAGAAATTGTTTGAAAGTAGAGAGAAGAAAAGAAAAAAGAAAAAAAGAAAACAAGAAACAAAGAGCCAACCCGAAAAAGCTCTCTATGCCAAGTCATATGTTTTCGTGGTAGGCTACGCCATGCCAAGGAAAAACAAAGAAAGGGAGTTGGCCCCCGAAAAAGGAAATACACCAAACACATAAGGGATCTATGGATTTAAAGAGTATGCTCGCTGCTGCATTGTTTTTATGAAAGAGCTGAGCTATCATCATTCCCCAAATACACATAGAACTAGAAGAATGACATAAAGAGAATGAAAACCAAAGGAAAAGGAAATTCCATTTTGAGTCAACATGGAAAAGACATTGTGGTCTCAATGCTTTGCATCATCCCCAAAAGGAAAACACAAGTGAAAAGAAAACAAAAAGGTGAAGGAAAATGAAAAATCTTTTGGGTTAGCATGAAGGAGACATTACGGTCTCAATTCCTTGTGTCATCCCCAAAAAGAAAACATAAGAAAAGAAAAAATACAAAGGAAAAAAGGACCATTTGGGTCAACATCAAAGAGACATA
>VDFB02125260.1:0-10856 GCA_007258455.2 Sequoia sempervirens | reverse complement strand
GTCCTAATTCCACCCACACTTTCGTATCCACCCATCATTACTCATCGTCCCAAGTTTGGAGAGTCAAAGGTTCCAAACTATCAACCAATCCATCTCTTATCCCTAAACACACTCCATCCATGCCTCCACGCATGATATCCAATTTTCAAATTGACCATGTATTGGAAACAACCCTTCATCATAAGTATTCTGAAGGAACTCTATCACGATGTGTGCACAAAGACAAAGTTAACTTTGGTATCGACAAAGAAAATCAAGAATCCCAAAAGCTGCATTCAAGTGCACGTATCTTATCAAAGCAACTTCTTCAAGTAGGATATCGATGGCACATTATGATAGAAGCATCTACATTGACACCACTAGGTGGGTCAACATGAATCTTCGTAAAAATACAAAAAAATCAAAAAATACGAAAATCCAAAAAAAAAAATTAGAAAAAGGATTGAAAACAGTAAAGAAAAAAAATCATCCTCTAGTGAAAACCGCATGTGCGGCGCTTTGGGCAAGACCATGATGAAAACCTAGAAAATAGGAATCATGTGTAGAATCGAGCATCTACGTGCACCAGTTTAGTTGAAAGCATCTCATCCCATCCATAATAAAGCCAACATTCCATCCATCTTATCCATAATAAGTCCATTCATCCATGAACCATCTATCCAATCCATTTTCATCCATCTGCATCCATAGTCCAAGTCATCTTGATATTGATGGAAGTTTGGGGCACATTTTACACTTGCTTATGGTAAACATCTTGACATGGGTCATTTTCATTGATCATATCCTATGTAACATTATATGAGCCATGAGGCATTATCTAATGAAGCATTCCTTCATCTGAACATCTTATCTTATCGCAAGATAATCCTTGGCATCCTTTGCATGCTTACCATATCCATCCATCCGTACACCTATCTGAGCATCCACACATCGCATTCCATACATTGCTAGACATTGGGGGTAGATGTTTACATCTTGTTTCTGGAATAAGTCTTGATCTATATCCTCCAACTTTTGTGGTGATCCAAACATTGGCAAGCATAAAATCAAATTGGTCAAACCACTTGTGATTAAAATTCCAAATCCCTAACCCATGGCATATTTTGATGAACAGATGTTCCTTATCAGGCTTCATCCTTCATCGAACATCGATCCCAAACAATAAATATCAGTTGCATCTAACATGCCCTTCAAACGTCACATCAAATCATTCAAACAAATTTTGTTCCAAATCAAGCTTCATCAATCCTAATCAATCAATCCTTGAATTATTGTGTATCCTCAACAATGTTATCATCATCAATCCTGATCAATCAATCCTTGTATTGTTATGCATCCTCAACAATTTTATCATCATCAATCCTGATCAATCAATCCTTGCATTGTTGTGTATCCTCAACAATGTTATCGTCATCAATTCTGATCAATCAAATCTTTGCACTATTGTGTATCCTCAACAATGTTATCATCATCATCAATCCATCAATTCGATCAATCAAAATTAGCTATTTTCAAATGCAACCAACATAGAGTACCATAGCATCGGCCACATCCTTATTCAATTGTCAAAACATGCAAAAATCCAAACATCCAAAATATCAAAATATTTGGAAAATATTCATAAAATTAAAAACATCAAAACATGGATCCGGAATTCATACTCATCTCTAAGCATAAACGTAGGCAAGGCTCATCTTTTGATCAGCCCCCGAGACATCAAAAATCCAAAAAAAAAACATCAAAAACCAAAACATTCAAAAAACATCAAAATCCAAAAACATTCAAAAATCAAAATCCAAAAACATCATAAAATTCGAAAAAATCAAAAACATTGCAAAATCCAAAACCCAAAAACAATACCAAAAATTCCAAAAATGTCAAAAACATCCAAATATTTGAAAAAAAATCCATCCGTCTCCATTTTGCTATCACCAAGAATAATCAATCATCCATAATAATAAATCATTTGGCCTTCATCCCTTTTGGAAAAAAAAAACAAACAAAACAATCACAACAATCAACAAAAGAAAGCTTCAATCATAAAATCAAAGGCAAACAACAAACATTTAAAACAAAATCAAACTCTTGATCAATCGCAAACATGACAATCAACTTTATATCAATAGCCTATCAATCAACTTATCAAACCATCAACATCCTATACAATGCATGTCCTAGGATATATCGTTCCAACAATGGGCATCATTTTGATAATCAGCCTTTGGATTCTTATCCTATCAAAACACATCCCTTGGCTAAAAGGTGTATGAAGAACATTGGCTTGTTTGCATACTGGGTCTTTTTCTTTTGATTTATCTTATTGCGCTCATTCTAAGGACCTCTCAATGATATCCGAACGAAGGATTTAGAGAGAAAGGAATGGGGCAACGATCATTATTATTTTGTCTGCTATGCTTGTTGGAAGTTCTTGTAAAATAACTTGGCGAATAATTGCTTTGTTAGATATGTCCTAGCAAGGTTTTCATATGTGAATGTAAGAATCTCTATCCGCTTTGTCAAGTCACAAAAGTCCATCACACCTTAGTACAACGCCATCCCGGGTTCTTTATACCTTGATGCATCATATCTACATGTTATCAAACATAAGGTAAGTAGCCTTTTAAAAAACTCCAACCTTGATAAGAAAAATTCCATCATCATTTATCATCATCATCTATCATCATCATCATTTCTAATAAAAGTATCGGGTTCTATCATGGACTTGTTGGATCCTCTTTGTGATCATCTCATTTCAGCACTAACATAACATCACCAATGCATCCATCATGCATCCACCATGCATCCACAACCATTAGCATACCACATATCATTCACATCATACATAATAGAAACACCGACATTTCATGATGTTCATCATCATAATATAGATATGTTAGTCTAAGCATCTCATAAATCATCACATTTGCATAAATCATACATTTCCATATTCACAACATATCATCATCATAATACAGATTTGTTAGTCTAAGCATCTCATAAATCATCCATTGCATAATCACAGCATATCACATCATCCATCTCATACATCAAATCATCATTTAAGTTGTTTAAGATAATATAGATTTGTTATTCTAAGCATCTTAAAATCATCTCATTTGCATCATCGTCCATAACCATCCATTTTGAATCTCTTTATCATGAGATTGACCTCAAATTGAATCTTTTCGCTTTGATCTCTCAAGGGACAATGTACCAGTACTTTTCTCACAAGTATCCAAAAAATCCACTTTTTTTGAATTTTGATCAATGTAAGATTATTCTTTTGAACTTAACACAACAAAGTACATTGCTTCAAAGAGGGGAAAAATGTAGGCATGCAAAATATGCATGTATGTGTCAATCCAATGGTTTAATCAAATAATAACATTTCATCTCTCATAAATCATTCAACCTTTTATCTTGCATCATCCATTTAATTAAATAAACCAACACTTTATTTAATTAAGTCTCAAAATTCATATTTCTCCTTTTCTGATTTAAATAAATCAAATATCTAAGTCAAAGAGGTCAAACTCACCTAATCATCATTAAGCTAGTCTAACCATGATTAAATGCTAATCCTAATCACCTGGATTCTCTAGATTTTGCCACTTGCACAAATAAATCAATTTATTGATTTATTAAAATCAGCATTTTCACTAAACATGGCATCTTCCCTCAAATTTGAATTCAAAAGCAAGTTGAAAGGTACATCCAACAAGGCATTTAATAGGTCTTACATGTCCCTTGCACAAGTCAAACTCAACATTAACTCTCATTTCAAATTTGAAATTTCCCCCTCTTGGGCACATTTCCCAAATCTTGCACATGCATCAACCACTCAAAAGTTGACAAGTGGCCTCTTTTCATTGTCCTATTTTTTGTCGACCACATTGGTCCCTTTTCAACATTCTTAGCATTTGAAAATCTACAAATAGAGGCATCATTCTTCAATCAAATCCTCCACAATTCCATCCACAATCTCATACAAGGTTACTCTCTTCAGGAGAGCTAATCTTGCCCACCATCTTATCATCACCTTCATAGCATCTTAACATCAAGCTTAAGTAAGGATTGGGAAAGGGATATTTTCTACAATAGCACCAATCCAATATGAGATAATGTGTGCATTATGTATCTTTCATGCTTTCAATTTAGTTTGATTTGCTATCATGTGTAGGAAACATTTTGCATTATTTCATAGGAGTATATAGCAAATTTGTATGCACTCACCTTCTTTATGGAGCTTAGAATGTTTGCAGATTTGAGAGGTACTCACAATTAGTAATATATATATATATATATACACATTAACTAAAATATAGAAATATTATTTAAATATTATACATAATAATATAATATATTATATATTCTACATAATTCCATAAGAGATTATCACAAATTGTATATTATATATTAAATTATAAACTATATTGTATATTCTAAACTAGATATATTAAAATAAACTATAAATTGTCTATTGTATTTTTAAATCATATATTATAAGCGATATTACATTTTTTAAAATCATATATAAAATATATCGGATATCCAATTTAATCGGATATTTGATATTTCTGACACAAACCTTACTGCCTAGGGGTTAGCCTCGGGCTTTCTTTGGAATTTTGCTAGGACATGCCAATCCTAAGAAATCAGCACAAAAAATGTGTTTAACAACTTACCTTGCTTTTCTAGGCTTCGCTCATGTGGTTGATGGCTTTTTAATTACCCAAAGCCTAGGGGTTAGCCTTGGGCTTGCTTTGGAATTTGGCTAAGACATGCCAATCCTAAGAATTCAACACAAAAAATGTGCTCAATAGCCTACCTTGCTTTTCTAGACTTCGCCCATGTGGCTAAATAACTTTTTTACCTAAAATTGATGAAATGAAAAGGGTTTCCTAAATGAGATTCTCTAACTTTCCACCAATATAAATTATACTTTAATTTTTAATTTTACTAAATAATTATCATTCATTTTCTTATTAGAATTATGACCAAAGTATTGATTGATAGGTTGATTGAAAACATCTATAGCTTCTTCAAATAGTATCACATTCTTATGCTTCCACATACTATGATTTCAAAAATGAATTTTATGAAGTTTTAAATCAAGTTAAGTCGTAAGCCGTATTATTAATGGTGATTTTATATTTTAAAAGTTGTAATAAAAAATCATAATGAATTATTTACTTGGAAAAAATTTAAAAAAAAAATGCAACACATCGGGGCTTGAGTCCTCTACTTATATCTAAAATATTATAAAAAAATTATCATTTTATTGTGGTTAGGGTGGTGAGAAAAACACCTACTTTTTTTTTCCCTGAAATTTAAGTACTACTATATTGAAATTTCAAATTTTCACCAAATAGTTTTTATTTTTTTCAAATATACCTAGTAGTTTGGAAACTAGATTCAATTTTCCATAGGTTCTATTCCTACATATTTTTGAAATAATATAGATAACTTATTCAAATTTTTACGTCAATTTTTCTAACTTTTATTTTTCTAAATTTTCATTGCCACTTAAAAGCCTATTTTTTCCATAATGATCCTGCACATACCCAAGAGATAGAGCACATCAAAGGGTTTATGACCTTTCTTCCATTTCCTTCAATTTTCATTCAAGGAAACCTTAGAGATCTCTATCTAGAGATGAAATTATGGAAAGATATCTACAATAAAGTGTCCCAAGGGTGTGATTGAAGTCAATAAGGGGTTCACCACTAAGAAATGGCTTAGAAAGACAAGTAATGAAAGTAACATGTAAAAACTATCTAAATGACCTAGAAAATGAACTCAAATCAGAATAAATAACTAGAGATAAGTAGAGGTGCACTTGGAAAATTGAAGAGGCTTGAAACAAGGTCTACAATCCAAGAAAAAAAATTTCTAATGCACACTAGGACTCATATGCTAGACTGGGAGATTTAGTACCATACTAGGGTTTCTAGGTAGAAAACAAGAATTCCACAATGACTTATCTAAATCTTCTAAAAACTGGAAAGGTGTTGTACTGTGACTCATATGCCCAAGGTGGTGATTTAGTTCCAATATTAGAGTTTTTCAAATGGTCAAAGCTTGATCAACAGTTTGTGGGACTCTACTGTAGCTTCCCTTCTACAAGAATTTGAGTTTGAAAGCTTCAATTCTGGCTTATAGGTGAATTTTCATGATCTTGCAATAGAGATGAAAACTTCGACAACTATGCAACTTTGAAAAATTTCCTCCAATCTTTCTCTTGAATGGTTCTTCAACCTAAATCTTCAAATAACACATCAAAGAGAGGGAAATATTTTTTTTTTTAGTGGATAAGGGTTTTCCTTGGTCAAACCTTCTTTTGGTAATCAAACCTTTAAATGAAATGAAATAGAATGGAGGAATGATGAATGAACAAAATGCTATGTTTCAACTCACCAAACCCTTGAAACAAATGCTACAATCTTGAATGCAATGGCTAGCATGAATGTCGATCTTGACTCTTGATTGTATGTTATAGATCTTGACTTGAATGCTTGCTTGAATCATAAGAACCTACATCACAAATATTAGTTAAAAAAAAAACATGATGCATGATGACTTTAACATGATGATTGAATCTTGAATGATGCTCTAAAATATTTTATGATCAACTCTTGAACACTATAATTCTTGAATTCTTCGATCACACTTGCTCATGAAAACTCCTAGGAGAAAATATGTGAGATAACCTTGTATTTTAACTTTTTCTATGCCAAATTTCCAGAAATTAAAACACTACAATTTGGAATTAGATCTAGGAGAATAAAATCCTACCAAGATTTGAATTCCAAATAGTTCCAATCTAAGAAGGACTCATATTCCAGTTGTGGTGTATGAGTCCCAGTAGGCTAAGCTTGGGACACAAATTTCAATAAATGTTAAGTTTAATGCCAAATTTAGGTTTATCCTCAAAAAGTTAGGTGGGACCCATATGCCCAAGGTAGTCTATGAGTCCTAGATCAATAAATGTGGGACATACAATCCAAAATCATTGAATAATGATTGGGTATTAGATATATGTCAGGATTATCCTTAAAAAGATGCATTAAATAAGGCTTGTGGATACAAAATAGGACCAAATAAGGCATAGAGAAGCCCAATTTTGTAGGGAGGGCCCAAACAACTGTGAAAGTATAGAGGGATACATTTTCCTACACTAAATTTAGCCATCACTTTAGTGAGAGGATGAACTTGCTTCAAATTCACACTAAA
Organism: Sequoia sempervirens; assembly: GCA_007258455.2. Taxonomy (NCBI): domain Eukaryota; kingdom Viridiplantae; phylum Streptophyta; class Pinopsida; order Cupressales; family Cupressaceae; genus Sequoia; species Sequoia sempervirens. The sequence goes on along the minus strand of VDFB02125260.1, from coordinate 3,623 downwards.
GTAGAAAAACTTGCATCAAGAGGATTCTAAATGCACCAATGCTAGTGAGATAGGATGACAACAATCAAGAAGGATGATCAAGCACCCAAGATCAAGATCATATAGAAAACTAACATAGAAACAAAATAACACACATGAAAATGATGTATGGACAAAAATAAGGCACAAGCATACACTACCAAAGATAAAGAGAAAGAAAAAGCAAGAATGAAAGGGGTTGATCAAGCTTTGACCATTTGTCTCGCACACTATGGATCAAATCTAATATATTTTTCCAAGAATGTTTAGAAGTGGAACACAATGTCCATTATGTAAACCAACACATGATCACAAGGGCTAGTGGAACCTTAGGATATCCACTAGGAAATCCCCCAGCAAGACACATATGCATTCAACCTATATGTAATGAAATAGTCAAGGAAGTGGTTATGGGAAATTAATGCCTTGGTTAGAATCCCATATGTACAACTATACCAAAGTTATACTTGTTGATAACTTTGACAAGGTTCCACATAACACAAATAGTAGGATTCATGATGCAAACAAAAACTTTGTATGCTTTGCACTCATGAATAAACAAGATGGGACCACAGGCCAAAAAAGTGTTTTATGCAAGGTGGCTATATAATATATATTGTAAATGAAAAATAGTTTAAGGTACATTCAAAGGATTTTTTCTTAGTTCATGTAAGCTCTTAACTTAGGGAACATCATGCTTAATTCCTCCAAGAGAGGACCAATTGACGAATAGAAGATTCACAACTTAGGGGATGCAATGTATCTCATCAAGCCACTAAAAGGAATATAATATGCTAAGAGAGTTCATGCTCTTGAGGGACATCACACCCAATCTCACCACAAAGCAAAAGACAGATTGCATGAAGTAAGAAGACTACACAATGAAACATAAGTTGTAAAATGCAAAAGAATAATTCCAATTTATGCCACCACTTTAAAGAAATTGCTAAAAACCATGTTGTGAGAAATTACTTTAAAGTAGCAAATGATAAATGCTAACAAATAAAGAGGAAATGAGAGCATAGTTGGAAATCCCTATGCCAAGTCATATGTTTTGAAATAAAATGATGTCATCAAAAGGGGTTTCGCCCAAAATAAAATCCTAAAATCATATAAGGGATTCATGGATTCAGGGTTAGTATGTCTTTGCTACAATATTTTTATAGAGATTGGAACTATCATCACTCCCTAAATACTTATGGAATAGGAAAAATGACACAAAGAGATCAAAAACAAAGAAAATCCCTATGGGTCAACATGGAAGAGACCTAAATGTCTCGATGCCTTATGTCATCCCCAAAAGCAAAACACAAGGGAAAGAAAATATAAAAGTTTATGACATAAAGAAGAATGTAGGTACATATAGAGGAATGTTACAAAGAGAGAATTACATCAAACATAATAGTACTAGGGATCACATTACACACATGAAATCACACACATAACATGAAAAAGAAAATAATACGAACATTTGACTAGTAACGCACATACGATTCAACCTATAGCAAATTTTTTGCATCCCAATATTGTTCATCGTATACAAAATACGGGGAACTAGCCAAATGGACAACAACAATTTCAATACTAGGGACATCACCAAGTTGAACACTCTTCTTAGGAGAATTTTCAATTAAGTTCATCAAAGAGGAAAATAATGTATTCAATTCATTATGCACTTCTTCATCAATTTGAGCAACCTCATTAGCATCATCCAAGTTAATCACAATTGGAGGTCAAAATATAATGTCCAAAGAAAAATGTAGTTCATGTTCTGGTATAGGATCTTTTTGTTGCTACAAAGAGGAAGACTCGTCATTTATTGCTTCAGTCAAGTTTGGGTGTTGATTTTTTTTATTATTCTCTTTATTTAATCTTCAAGTAAGAGCACAATGTCTATGCCTATTCTCTCTAGAATTTATGTTTCTTTTAGTACTATTTTCAAGTTGCAATTGTTTAGGAGCGGTTTTATCAACCATAGGTTTGTTTTCTTCCCTAAGGGGTTGAACGGAAGGAACCATTGGAGGTTGTTCAACCACTTTCTCTTTAGCTTTGTAAACCTTTTTTATCTTAGGAGGTGTGATGGGATTTTTTTTGTTGTCTCTAGGTATTTTGTAGGAGAGAGGTGAAGTACCATGTTAGGTTCACCAAAATGAAATTATCAAAATAGGGGTTCCACCTTTTAGGAGATGAAACACAAGAAAAAGGGTTTATGACATTTCTCCTATTTCCTTCAAGTTTCATTCAAGGAAACCTTAGAGATCTCTATCTAGGGATGGAATTAGGGAAATAGATCTACAATAAGGTTTCCTATGAGTGTGACTAAAGTCAATAAAGGGTTCACCGCTAAGAAAAGGCTTAGAAAGACAAGTAATGAAAGTAACATGCAAAACCTAACTAAATGACCAAGAAAATGAACTCAAATCAAAATATCAAATTGGAGATAAATAGAGTTGCACTTGGAAAAATTAAGAGGCTTGAAATAAGGTATGCAATCCTAAAATTTTTGAACTATGAATCATATACCCAAGGTATGTAAGGTATTCCTACACTAGGGTTTCTAGGTAGAAACTGGAATTTCACAATGACTGATCTAAATATTCTGAAAACTAGAAAAAGTGTTGAACTATGAATCATACACCCAAGGTGATGATTTGGTCCTAGTATTAGGGTTGGGATGAAACTATGGTATCCTCTAATGATCTATTGTAGCTTCGCTCCTACCAGATCTGAGTCTAAAAACTTGAATTCTAGCCTAAAGGTGACTTTCGATGATCTTCCAAGATAGATGACAACTTTGGAAACTTTACAAATTTGACAAATTTTCTTAAATCTTTCTCTTCAATGGGTCTTCAACCTAAATCTGTAAATCACACATCGAAGAGAGGGAAAAAAAAATTTGTTAGTGGATATAGTTTTTCCTTGGTTAAACCTCATTTTGGTAATAAAACCTTGAAATGAAATGAAATAGAATGTAATAATGATGAATGAAAAAAATGTTATGTTGAAAATTACCAAACCCTTGGAATAAAGGCTACAATCTTGTATACAATGGCTAGCATGAATGTATATCTTGACTCTTGATTGTATGTTATCGATCTTGACTTGAATGCTTGCTTGAATCATAAGAACCTATATCACAAATGTTAGCTAAAAAAAAAACATGATGCATGATGATTTTAAAATTTTGCTTGAATATTGAATGATGCTCTAAAATATTTGATGATCAACTCTTGAATGCTTAGATGACACTTGCTCATGAAATTTTTTAGGAGAAAATATGTTCAATAAATTTGTATTTATACTTTCTTATGCCAAATTTCCTAAAATTACAACACTACAAGCCGACATAAGATCTAGGAGAATAAAATCTCACCAAGATTTGAATTCAAAATATGTCTGAGCTAAGCAGGACTCATACACCAGTTGTGACATATGATTCCTAGTAGGCTAAGCTTGGGACACAAATTTAAAGAAATGTTAAGTTCAATGTCAAATTCATGTTTAGGCCTCGAAACTTAGGTAGGAACCATATGCCCAAGTTAGCGTATAAGTCCTAGATCACTAAATTTAGGCCATACAGTAAATCAAAATCAATAAATCATGAT
>VDFB02125258.1:0-28824 GCA_007258455.2 Sequoia sempervirens | reverse complement strand
ACATTGATCATGCACACGATCTAGACCAAGGCTAGGAGTGATGTGAGGTATGTCCACATGTAACAATATATATACACATATATATCAACATACATGAATATCTAGTTAAAAAAAATTTAAAAATAATGAAAAAGAATTGAAACATGCACATGCACACATACATGCACATCATCTAATATCGAATGACCTAAGTCCTCTGAAATGGTCAACTCCACCATATCCACCAAACAGTCAAGTGACGAATCAACATCTACATCCATTCGATCTATCCCATGTCTTGCCAGAAATGATAAATGTAGAGGACTATGAAGGTGAGATGGGCATCGATGATGAACTAGAACCAATCAACATATCGCGAAAACCCATAGTCTGCGTAACTCCGTCGTATGAATCATCAGAGGTGGATTCCGATGCACACTACAGTGCTCTCTACCGAGTGATGGGATCCCGAACTAAAACAACCTCGCGATCTCAAAATTCTCTAACATGCTCTATACCAATCCCATTGTTTGATGCAATGTGGGCATATGCCTCCAACAAGTCCTTAGCCAAACAATGTAGAGTCATGCATGACATATCTCTTGTAAGTGCATCAAGCTGTGTAGGAGTAGGGATGTCGGTCATTGTAAAAGGATCCATGGTGGTCCACTGTGCTGAAAATGGTGTGGATCAGGAATGTCTAGATATCAAATACTGACCTACACGATCATCAGATATCCTAGTGGTGGCAGCCGCAATGTCACCTACAATGTCAATTGCTTCCTTTTGGGAAGCAACAACAACCTCATCTGCTATGGGGGCTAGAACTGGGGTGAGAGCAGGAGACCTATCACCAACTAATACCCTAAACATTGGGGGTGGTCTATCTGCTCGACGATAGGTGGGCCTATTAGCAATCCTACCACGCCCCTGACCAACATATGGTGGAATGTCTAGGTAGTTAACTTTGAGGCCCAAATGGACCTCAGCATACAACTGCTGAACAAAATACAATGGAATCTGGTCATTGTTTGGGTATATACCATGTGCTGCTAGAAATCGTGGGTAGACCAATGAGGCCATAGCATGATCGACACATCTAGTGACCTGGTATCCCCTAACCTTATGCACATTTTGATAAAATGGAAAACAAGTGGCTTTATCATTTCTTTGGTGACACTATCCTATATTTGTTTAAGGGGAACGCCACCATGTACTTTCCCACATGCAGAAAGAATAGCAACACTCTAATTGGAAATATGCACTAGTCCCTCTCAAGTTCATCTTTAGTTTTTCTAGACTATGCAATATTAACATGCATGGTTCACTATATATCCCCTGGTTTGCACCCTGTGCTAATGAATCACTCAATTTTTTAATCCCATTACTAGTATTTACAAACAAAGAATCTGGCACAGGTGGAACATGATCTGCATTTTCCATGTTATATATATATATATATATACAGTACACCTAAAAAAGCAATGAGACTTTGGTAAATAATATATCTAGATAAAGAGAATACAAATCTAAAATAGAACTTGTAATAATTCATCTACTCATCAATAATATTTTCATACTATTAACTTGATTTTAAAAGAATTGGAAGACAACTATAATCTATAACATAGCATCCTTAAATGGTTCAAATTTTAAATGAAATGATGAAAGAAAGAATAAGAATACAAAGATTAGCATAAAATTATTTGAAAATAATTGGGGATAAAAATATTTAATCTAATAGTTGTTAACATAAATGAACTTCAATTATATAGCCAAGAACATCAAAAAATTATAGATTGGAAAAGCAAAATAATCGACATTTATCATATTTTTATATGTATAAAGTTTAGATACCACTGCAAAACTATTTAACTTTCATAGATTGCATAAAGCTATAAATTGAATCATAAAACTACACTTATTAAGAATCAAATCTAATAAAGTTTGACTTCATTGCATACTGAGCCATAAAATATCTTCACTAATCCAACCATACATATTATATATGTTAAAAAATATATAATTGTTATGCCCATAATTTTTCACTATATCTTGACGTGGATCTCCTTCAACAAGATCAATTAAAAATTATTTGTAATGTTGGAGGAAAATGGATTTAATATCATTAGAGTTATCATGGAACTACCTCTCTTGATCAACAATATATATTATCCACTCTTGAGAATGTAAATATGTTTGAGATAACTAAAAAATAATTTGTATCCCTTATATCCTTTCATCCAATGTAGCATATCTCTTAATTGAGATCCTCTACCACAATTAAGTTCAAATTTTCTAAGTTTTATTTCAACGAAAGCAATCACTCATTGTAGAAAAGTTATTAGTAAGCAAAGCCAAACAAGTTTTTCTATTTGATCCATGGGCTTTTTTCCATTCTAGATCTCTTTCTAGCCATATTCTTAATATTGTAAGATTCATAGTAAGGTAGTGCAATAGGGATTTCGACCGTGATCAATTCCACAATTGTATCCACTTTACCACTTTGATGAGATCTAGAACATAAACCAAAAGGGATATTAGGGCAAGCAAGCAGATCAATTTGATTGAGGTGGGAAGTGTTGAGCTTGAAGGATAGATTATTAGGTATGAGGAATAAGAAGTTTGAAAAGTTTAAAGAATTGGGAGGTGATATGTGAGATAGGTTTAATAGAATCTACTTAAATAAGGGTGTTTTGTGGAGAGAGGACAATGGAAAGAGAAATAACTAAGTTTTAATCTATCAATACTGTAAGAATTGGCTATGAAGGTAGCCACCCAAGATTTAGAGGCCTAATAGAAAGCACAAAAGAGAGAGATAGAATATGACAAGAATAAACTGTATTCAATGTCAATAATATGAGATGATATGCAGTACAATACAATGCATAGGAGACCCCTTGGTTATATAGCCAAGGTGAGAACATAGGAGGGCATAAGATTATGACAAGTGTCGTAATCTTATGACATGAGACAACTATGAAGAGTTATCACTCCACCTAAAGTGGAAAGGCACCCATAAAAGGTGGAGAGATAATCACATGATGTGTCCACAAAAGGTGGAAGTGATGAGGTAATGACATATCAAGTCCACCAAAAGTGGAAAATCTCCAACAACCTCCTATGTGGTCCCTAAGTAAACTTAACTAAGGTGTAATCATGACCTAGGACAAGGTACAAGACATTTAATTACACCAACACCCCCCCTTAAGTGCAACTTAGGGAGAATGTACACAAAAGCAAACAATGCAAGATGGGTCCCAGCTACTAGGCCTTGTTAGGTACCCATGTACAAATGCAATGCAATCTCTCATAAAGCGGAGATAGGGAGAAAACCATGTGGGAAAAAACTCCCCCCCAAAAGAGAGATGAAACAAAAGCCTATGAATATGGCACGAGAAGGAAAAAACCCCATGTGAGAAAAAAGTCCCCCCCATACAAGAGAAGAAGAAGAGAGACAAAGTAGCCCCCCCTCAATGTACAATGATCACCCATGGAAGATGCTCTAGAAGGAATGAAGAAGCTGCTCCAAAACTGTCGAACAATGTTCCTCCCCTTAGGAAGAAACAATACCAAAGGTGTATGGATGAAGTCTCCCCAATCCACAAGTGAAGAAGGAAGAACCCTCAAAATGTAAGAAGTCTCTTAAATATGCTCAAAGTTCCCTGTGTTGATGTTGAAAGATGCCTTCCCCAAACCATGTGAAGCTACAATGTAGTCACTTCCTGGAACCTGTGAGAACCCCTTTGTAACAACACTCTCGTCCGCTGAAAAAGAAAATTCAAGATCAAGCAAGGATGTAGGTAGAACATACTCCAAAGACAATGTCTCCTCAAAAGAGAAAGTGGCCTCCTCCAACTAATGTACAGATGCATCCACAATCACATCAACCTCGAAAGACTGATCATGTAGAGGAGGGTCAGAGTATTCCCTCACAACAACTGAAGAAGAATCACCTTCATCAAAGAGAAGATGTAAGTAATAAAATGTGTCTCCCAAATCTGCAATGTAGGATTCCACAAACAAGCTGCCAATGTCTGACAAGTAGTCATCCCATGAAGCTGCTACTGGAAGATAAGGTATGTACTGTTGCACTAAATCACAAGGCACTGAAACTGTTAGAACACAAGTATCATCAAGTACATCAATCAATGTAGGAGATGGAATATCAACAATAGGCTCAAGAACCTCAGGAGTAGAAAGTACTCCAAGATTCAAGTAACCATACTCAATCTCTTCAAGTGTGTCCACACTAGGGTGAACTGAATCATCAATAGGAGCAAAATAAGAGAAGGTGTAGAAACGAGAATGATTATCAACCTCCCCAACTGCAACAAGAGCCCTGTTATGCAAATCCCGAACAATGACAGAACCTGGTGTGAACTCTACACTCTTTCCTGTACCACTATGTGTAATCTGATAGATGGAAAGGATGTTTCTTGACAAAGTAGGCACACATAGAACATCATTAAATGCTCCACCTTCAATGTTAATAGACCCCTTCCCACAAACTGCCAAAGATGTGTTGTTGGCCATCAAAATGGGTGGTGATGAACAAGAATCAAATGAAGAATACATATCCTTGGACGAAGTCATATGATGTGAAGCTCCTGAATCAAGGATCCACTGATCTGTATTGGAATCTGCAACTGCAAGAAATGCTTGCCCCTTATGTTTCTCATATTGAGATGAAGAAGGAGAAAAGCTTGATGTTGTTGCCATGGGAGTTGTTCCTTTTCCCTTAGAAGAAGTGGAAGGGGATGAGTCCTTCTCTTGATATGCAGCTGGCAAGGTGATGTTGTTCTTCTTAAGGATATGTTTCAACTCATCAATTTGTTTAACATGACAATGGTGTTCATCATGACCAATCCTTTTGCAATATGCACATGTTGGTTGCTCCCTCTTGTTTGAATTGTTGTACTTCTTTGAAGAAGATGATGTTGATGAGCTTTGATGTGGAGAAGTGGATTGTTTGTTCTCTCCTTATGGCTTTGGTGAAGATTGCTTTTGGTCCTTTCCTTTGCCTTGCTTATTGTTTCCATGATTGACCACCAATGCTTTTGAAGTTGAAGACTTGAGAATTCCCATTTTCAACAACTTATTTTGCTCAAGAATCAAAAGATCTGTGAGAGCCTCAAAAGATGGTGTTGTGAATTTACTTATTGTCAATCTTTGAGTCTGAAAACTTGAAACAAAGGTTGCATACTCAATTGGAAGTTTATCCAACAAGTTGAAGACCAATTGATCATCCTCTTTTTCAATACCACAATCTTTTAGTTGTGCTCTTAGTTCATTTGCCTTAGTGACATAATCCTGAATTGTATCAAAATCCTTGGGATGAAGGCTTAAGAGATCATGTTCAAGTTTGTATCCCTTAACCTTATCAACCTTGCCATACAAAGCAGCAAGCTTATCCCAAGCTTCCTTAGTTGTAGTACATTTATCAACATGAAAAATGAGATCATCTGAAATGAACTTTCTTAGTGTACCCAATGCCATAGAAGTTTTAGTGAGCCAATCCATATATGCTGTTGGATCTGCCTTAGGATCTGAAAGTGCAGTTATGGTTCCATCAATGTAACAAATTAAACCTTTTTCCATTAGTTTACTCCATGCACGTACTTTCCATGTACCATAATTATGTGCAGTTAAGAGTGGAACTTTAGATGAACCCATGATGGAATGCAAGAGAAAAAGAGAGAAAATATTAACAATCACACAAGATACACCCCCCAAATTCACTCAATCAAAGTACCCCCCCCACAAATAGATGATTTTGGCACTTTATAATGTAGTGCGTGTACAACAGGCCACTTGCAACTTGGCTAAGTGGGCTTATCATTTATAATTTACAACTTTCCAAAAATAGGATGATAACAAACTAGAACAAATAAGCAAAGACCTAAATCCAGATCTAAGCAATACAAGTGCCAAATAGGCCAAAAAAGACCATATGTTGAAAGTACAAAATCCACTAAATATCATTTCAAAGTGATTGCAGATTCAAAAAGTAGACAAAAAATCATGCACTTTAAAAAAAAATGGCACATGAAAAGGAGTTCGTATGAGCCTGAACAAAGCCTCAGAAGTTGCAGAAATGGTGACGAGACAGGTACAATGTTGATAAACTAACCATTCTGGAAAATCTGTCCACCAAAATCAGAAACTGAGTACACCACTGCGAAGTACATGAAAACCTAGCCCAAATAAAAAAAAATTGCTCAAAAAAAGGAGCAAAAATGAGCAAGATATGGCCTTCCAAAGTCGGACTGCAAAATTGAAAAGCTCATTGGTGAGGGGGGCAAATTTTTTTTGGAAAACTACCGACGTCATCGATGACGCATAATGACGTCATCAAATCAGAAGCTGAAAATTGACGGGTAAATGCCTATCAAACCCGCTGCCGGAATCTTCAGAGAATATTCGCCGAAATATGCTAGAAATGCCAGAATATTCTTTAGGAATCTTCATCGACGGAATCTTGACGCGATACCGAATTCGCTTGGGAATATTCGATTCCACCCGTGTTTCTTTGATGAAATTTACTCCGAGAATATTGACCAAGCGAGTTCCTCAAAAGGTTCTCATTTCTGAGATGCAAAATGGTCACCGGGTTTTTTTAAAGTCAGCCGCAAATCGTGAATAGAGTCATGGTGGGGCCAATACGGATGGCCATGTGGCTTCCAATCGGCAATTGAAGAGTACCACCAAGAACCGGCAGACTTACATAAATTTTGAAAAAATTTTAATTTTACAATGCAGATTTAATCAATAATTTTTTTATTTTTTTTTCTATTTTCATTTATAAAAATCAAAAAATACAAATACAATTTTAATTTTTTAATTTTTGATTTTAAATTAAAAAATTTTATAAACAAATAATCTCAAATAATAATTGATTTTCTAAAAAAATCTACAGAAACCCCAAATAATAATTTTTCAAAGGGTTTTAATTTTCTTAAAAATAATTTCAAAATTTTCGTGATAATTTTTCCAAAACTATAGAAAAAATTCAGAAAATTGAAAAATACCCAAATTGGCAAAATTTTCAGATCTAGAGCTCCCGATATCGGATTTCGACGAAATGAAAGGCAATCTTGACTGAAAACAGCCTCCCAAACGCAATGGTGGGCTCAGATTTGGCGTAGGATGCTCTTGAACCATGATGCTCTCAAGATCTGAAAATACACCATGCATCAAATGCACCAAGATCTCTCCAAATGACTAACCAAAGGCACTCCAAAGAAATTCGGAGTACCATGTAAGAATTGGCTATGAAGGTAGCCACCCAAGATCTAGAGGCCTAATAGAAAGCACAAAAGAGAGATAGAATATGACAAGAATAAACTGTATTCAATGTCAATAATATGAGATGCAGTACTAATACAATGTACATAGGAGACCCCTTGGTTATATAGCCAAGGTGAGAATATAGGAGGGCATAAGATTATGACAAGTTTCATAATCTTATGACATGAGACAACTATGAAGAGTTATCACTCCACCTAAAGTGGAAAGGGATAATGTGATAATCTCCACAAAAGGTGGATCTCCCACAAAGGGTGGAAGTGATGAGGTAATGATATTAATGTCCACCAAAAGTGGAAAATCTCCAACAACCTCCTATGTGGTCCCTAAGTAAACTTAACTACATGTATGTAATCATGACTCCAGGACAAGGTACAAGACATTTAATTACACCTCAACAAATACAACTGAGTTTCCTTAGTCTTTCACTCATCTCTTTAGTTGGTCCAAGTGAACTAGTGATGAGTATAAGAATATTTTTTGTCTAAAATGGGATCTAAACCCCTCATGGTATTTCTAGTTAGGATGTAGGAATTCAATTATTTTTTAGAGAGCTTATGAGAACTAAACCAACTTGTATCTTGGTTTTTTCCACCATATCATATCATATTTTTTGTCTAAAACTTACAATTATGACATATTCTTATGACATTTAAGAGCATGACTATAGAATATTTATAGTAAAGTATTGATTGGTCAACATTACAAAAAATCATAAGAAATATTTTAAGAAATAGCAAGTGTGTCAAGGAAAAAGATGTGGAAATTTACAAGAACTTTTTTAAGCAAAAGTGGGAGACCACTCTATAATTTTATTTATATATAATATTTTACATATAGCTAGTTCAGGTGGACATCTTGGTGGAAAGAACTAATAAGAAAACCCCTCACTAAAACCGAAAGTAACACCCTTACAAAATATCAAAAGACCAAGGAGGTCCTAGTACAAATGACCAATTTGCTCCACTACAACATGATGTTACAAAAAGCACATTGGTTGAATACATGGAAATGACAGATCTCAGATCTGTTTAGAACTCTGGTAGAGAGATGCACTCTAAGAAGTGTCATGCATTGTGGATAATAATACGCCTTGAATATGTGAACATAGGTCTCTTCTTATGAAACAAAACCTTCTTTGAATAATTAACATTAGAAATTAATATAGTTTGGCGAGCATATTGTATAATCACACTAGAAACCAACAATGGAAGATTGAGAGTCTCAACTAAGAATTCCACCAAGTATAGATAGCATTCATACTAGAAGCCAACAACAAAAGACCAAATTTCATAAATAAAGTTCATGTGTTATATATCTTGCCTTTGAGGGGTCCACAAGTACCATGAGCCTTTTGAAATCCTTCTCCATCTAAATGCATCCATTCCAAGACCATTGGGAGGTGGGTATACAATATGAACCAAGCATTAATTTCTAATGTTAATTATTGAAAGAAGATGAAGGTCCTTATTTACCCTTAAATGACATTTAAATTGGATATTTTAATGTTCAATATAATGAAATGTTTAAAAAATGAAAGTGGCAATAATATTGAAAATAAAAATGTTGAACATGAATGTGAAAATATTGTAAAATTTGATGGAACACCTATTGATAAGAGTAGCATCATAGAAGAAGAAGAAGAAGGAATACATCAACAATTTCTTGACTAATGTGGATATGAACCCTATGACATTGAAATTGCACTCAATAATCGACTTGTTGATAACAATGATTAAATTGATAGCTCACATGAACCAATGAAACTCAATGTGTCTCCAAATTACATAAGAAGAGAGAACCTAAATGTGAAAAATAAAAATAAATTCAAAATCCATCTTTTGTAATGAGTTTGTTAAAATTTAAAAACATTCAAGAACCCCAAAATGGTTTGAAATTGATGAGCATAATAGAAATTCCTAAAGGCAAGAGGTCATCACAAACCATTTGGTTGTGGGCTTCAAAAAATTTCAATAAATGGTTTTCCAATAAGATGTATTAACCAAAATATTCCAAATTTTTATACAATTACTAAAGATGTAAAAAATGAGACCTTTACTAAATAAATTTCAAAGATTCATGTAAACAAAAGTTTGATCGAAATATTATTTTTCTTAAAAAATTCACTTTTATATAAAATGTTTTGGAGAACAAAGCCATATAGTATGAATAAGTGATTGACACATCGATGGCTATAAATTTCAAGGTGGGGACATCTCAATATAATCTATAAGGTGTTATAATATTAAATTCTTTTCATTGTTTAGTTGGGGTTTTAATCAATGTTATATGATTTATTAAACATTTTTTTAATATTTAAATTTAGGTGTTTTGGGGAGTAGCAGTGATAGATCTAGTTCATTGAGAAAGGATATAGGTAGAGAGGAGTGACCTTGACAAGGATTGAGACATGGATCAATCTAGGGTGGTAGATATGAGTGAACACATCCATAGAGCAAAGGATAGGCCAAGAGGATAGATATTATAGGAGACAACACCTTAGGGGCACCTTAGTTGTGTGTATGCTCGGCAGAGTGGATTTACTCATGAGTGCTTTGATGTCTTTGAAGACACATTTGTATGAGAACATATATAATATGATATGGGAACTATTAGTTGTGTTGATGATGGGTGTGATATTTTATGTGTATGTTGATGATGTGCATGATATATAGTTATATTTCTTGTATTTGGATGCTCATAGGTATGGATGTTCATGAATCTTATGTGTATGTCTAATGGTGGCATGTGGAAGGATAAATATGGCTATTGAAAACTTTACCATTATCTTGACAACTAATTATGGCTATATGATTATCTTATTGTAATGAACCTAAGTTAATTCGATAGATATTAGTGAAGTTGAATTAGGAAGCATGGATTGTGCTAAATTATTATACACATTTTACATTTAAAAATATGGGTTTAATTTTTGCGATATTGAAAGTCAGTTAAATTTCTTCAATAGTATATCCAAGGTATAGGGATATATTAGTGGTAGGAGTAGTGTAGGATAAAAAGGAGAATGTATAAAGAGGGGAAGGTCTAGAAAGGTAATGACATGGTAATGGAAGGAGAAGTTACACTATAAGGTTAGATTTTCATAGGATAAGGAGGAATGGTATGAAGAACATATCTATATAGGATAGTGCTAGTAGTAACAATGGTGTGAACATATATAAAAGGATGGGAGATAAGAAAAATACTAGTGGAGAGAAAGGCGGTAGGACATGGGTGGTGGATCCCATGGAAGTGGTAACTATAGTATGATAGGAGGAATCATTATAAGAGGATGAAGGGTAGATGGATGCATAGAGGGTACAACATTATTAAAATCCATTAGAGTGGTAATATTATGAATAGTATTAATTCCCTAAGGATAGCCACCTAATACATTATATAAATTACTAGCCAATGAGTGAGGATATTTAGGGTGGAGAGGTGCATCAATACGTAATTATCAATTTAGGAAAATATCTTGTTTAGCAACATATGTATCTAAATCATAGTCTTGATCATTATTTTTCATCTTCTTTAATGTGGCTCTTTATATGGTTGTCATTAGCTATTATATCAAAAAATGATTCAATCGTCATTTTATTTGCTAGCCATATTAGAGTTAAGATGAAAACTCCATAAAACAAGATTTTAAAGGATATTAATTTAACTAGATAAAAGATCAAGGAAAACACTCTCAAACATGCAATATACCCCAATTGCTTAGACAATGCATATTTCCTAATAATGTGTGCAACTAAAAACTAATAACATGTAATGAATGGATGTAGGTGATAATAATTAAATAATCCTAATTGAACTAGGGTTGTCCCTTTTATATATTTAAGAAGTTGTAAGAGCATTGTATGAAATTGTAAGATGGGAATTACTTATGAAATGTTATATGACACATAAGAGAATAAAAAAGGGGGGTTACACTAGAATATTGATTAGAATTATGAAAATCATCAAGATCATCTTAAATAATGGGTTTGAATATGTCAAAAATGGAGTGTCGGTTATGAGGAGGAGGATTTGAATTTTTTTGACAAGATGTAAAGCATTTGCTAAATACATCCTATAAACCAAGTCAAGGAATATGGTGTTGGAATTTGTGCCAAATTTGGTGCCATTTTTAGGTCATTATTTTGGCTCATGGTTTTGGTAAACCACACTTGGTTTATGGTTTAAATTTTTCCTATTTATGGGTGCTTGAGATGGAGAAAGCATAATGATTTTGTAGGTATCATCATGCTACTAGAAATTACTCTATATTCACATGTTGATGATACTACTATAAGGGTATGCACATGAATATTTTATTGTAAATGATATTATTATCAAATAATATAATTGGTTCATGTTTTTGGTTGTGGGATTTTTCTTCCAAGAGGATTTTCCCATGTACATAATTATGTTATAAATTTATAAGTTATACATTTTTCTTGTAACTAAAATTAAATCTATTTTGCATATTTATCTCTTGATAGGTTAATATGGGAAGTGTTTCCACACCTCAAATTCCTTTTAAAATACTATCCAAGTCTTAATCAGTTTACATCCTCTATCTTATTGTGCAATACCTACCTACCACCAAAAATGTGTAGAGATGGACATTTTTAATGTTACAAATGATACAATTTGTGGTTCTATTTGAACTTCATAACTTTATATTGTTTGTTTCCATATGCTATTAAGTTCTTATATATGTTTCACTTGGTCTTTCCATTTAGGAGTAGGCTATCCATAGCTTTGATTGCTAAAATGGGAAGGCATATTTCATTTACACATAGGACATAAAAATGTATGCAAAATGGGGAAGCAAAATAGTGTATGTTGAAAATGCTTTAAAAACTTTCAAACAAATGCAATTTGAATTCAAAAAAATTGAAAAAATTTGCATTTAGTGTTTCGAAATTTAACAAATAAATGCATTTTGAACTCCACAAAATTCGAATTTCACATACCTGGTGTTCGATATGCAAGTTAGGTTGATGAACTTTGGAGAGACAAGTTGAGTTTGCATTCGCTAGAGAGAAGAAGTTAGTTTGCTCGCCGTCATGGTCTCGGTTCGCTGCACGCACCAGGGAAAGCAACTGGTAAAAGGAAAGTGAAAATGGCAATTGAAAATGAGAATGTTTTTGTTTTTTGTCATATTTAAGGGGGTTCAGCCGAACCCATGTTCGACTGAACCCATTTAAATATGATTATTTTTATTTAGGGTTTGTGGGTTCAGTCGAACCTATGATGAGGTTTGGTTGAACCATTGAGTTTGACCGAACCCATTAAGTTCGGGGAAAAGGAAAAAAATGAAATTTCCTTCCCCATATAATTTGTAAACCACTATTCTGAAGCCACCCAATAGTGTATAGGGTTGAGGGTTTAGGGATAAGTGAGAGACCTAGATGTCTAAGGGGGATGGATGGCTAAGGATTGAGAGAGGGAGAAAAGAAACCTATAAAAATTCAACTTTCTCATAATGCGAGCACATTTTGAAGTAGTTGATATGTAGCCTTTTTTTTTAGCAAGACATAATGCACTCACGTTATAATGTGAGCACATTTTGTATTGCTCTAAAAACGGTAAAAAACTCAATATACCCATGATCTCTAGGCCCACATTATGCATATTCTCCTAGTTATGCACGTGTTCCGATAAAAATATGCTTTTTGATGCTTTTGTGAAGTGTGCATGCAAGATTTTCAGATTCCACCACTTTTTTATGATATTTCCACCACCTTTGCATGAAATAGCAGAGTTTTCATGTTGAAAGGCATATAATATCAATTCAAGTCTCAATTCCATTCAAGAGTGATATACAATTGATGTTTGGAGGGAAAAAAGCTTTTGAAAAACTCAAATTGTTGAGGAGTTTGAAGAAAGAAGAATCAAAGGCTACATAATTTGGTAGAACTCCTCCATTTGAATCTATGTTTTTTGGGTATGTAAATTCTTTACACATTTTCTTTATATGTTCTTTCATTCTATTTTAGCTTGCTTTGATTTTTTTATTTTGCATATTCCATGTTCATCATTGTTTGTTTGTCATTATAACCTTAGCTTGTCAATGCACATTTTAAATTAGACAATTCTTTACACTTGCCAAATACATTTTTAAACCACATCTCTTTGAGGCATTTTGTTAAACAATTGACTTACCTTGTGTATGCTTCCACATTTTGTATACACATATATATGAAAAAAGTTATAAATATGTAAAATAATACATCATTTTTCAATCATTTTCTATGGATGTGCATACCCCTCTCCAAAGCTTTCATTTTGGTATAGGCATGGGGGATGTTGGAAAATGTAGTGGAATTTGGTTTTACACCTAGAAATTGCATATGCTTGAAATTTTCTAAATCCTTTTCAACAAATAAATTTTGTGCATATCTTGTAATCATTCTAGTCCACGAGGACATATCTCATTGAGGTATTTTGTCAAACAGCTCTACCAAGCAACTGATTGCCTTGTCTATGCTACCAAATTTTCCATACATTTTTACCAAAGCATTTTATCAAACAACAGAGACAAGGAAATAAAATATTTGAAGAAACGCCTCAAAGAAATGGGGTCTCATGGTGGTGTGCATTTTTTCAAATAGTTGATTGCATTGTCTATGCTACCAAATTTTCCATACACGTCTCTACAAAATTGGAATATATACTCCTCCCACATTGATAGATCTTTGAATCTATTTTGGTTTTCACCTCTATTTCTAAATTTACCTCATCACTAATGTTTTGATATATTTTTAATGTTTCCTTGCTTAGTCTACCTACAAGGGATGGTAACCCTTTTGTCCACTATTTCAAGACTCTCTATTCAAGGCTAAGTTAGCAACATGGGGAAAGGTGTAGCCTATCTTTCAATCATGGCATGCCACAAGACCACACTTCTTTAAGGCATTGGATCCATAAATTCATGTGAGCATTGACAAGCTAGTGAGCTCACTACATCACTGTGGCACCCCATTTCTATCAGGCATTTTTTCATGTTTCCCCTACCTTGTCAACCCTACCGCATTAACAATCTAGTGAGATAGGGTTGAAAAGGTAGGGGAAGCATGAAAAAATGCCTCATAGAAATGGGGTCTCACGGTGATGTACATCATCATGAGACCCCATTTCTATGAGGCATTTTTTCTTACCTTGTCAACCCTACCACATTGACAAGCTAGTGAGCTCACTAGCTTGTCAATGCTCACATGAATTTTTGGATGGAATGCCTTAAAGAAATGTTGTCATATGGCATGCCATGATTGCTAGATAGGCTCAAAATGGAAGCATGGACAAGGAATGTGAATTGTTTGACAATATTTTTTTGGGTAGACATGTATGCAAAATGTAGTAACCATGACAAGCTAGTGAGCTCACTAGCTTGTCAATGATCACATGAATTTTTGGATGGAATGCCTTAAAGAAATGTGGTCAGGTGGCATGCCATGATTGCAAGATAGGCTCAAAATTGAAGCATGGACAAGGCATGCAAATTTTTTGACAATAATTTTTTGGTATACATCTATGCAAAATGTAGTACCCATGGCAAGCTATTGAGCTCACTAACTTGTCATTGCGATAGGGTTAACAAGGTAGGGGAAGAATGAAAAAATTCCTTATAGAAATGGGGTCTCATGGTGATATACAGTGAGCTCACTAGCTTGTCAATACTCACATGAATTTTTGGATGGAATGACTTAAAGAAATGTGGTCATGTGGCATGCCATGATTGCAAGATAGGCTTACAATGGAAGCATGGACAAGGAATTTGAATTGTTTGACAATAATGTTTTGGCATACATGTATGCAAAAGGTGGTACCCATGACAAGCTAGTGAGCTCACTAGCTTGTCAATGTGGTAGGGTTGACAAGGTAGGGGCAACATGAAAAAATGCCTCATAGAAATGGGGTCTCATGGTGATGTACGAGCTCACTAGCTTCTCAATGCTTACATGAATTTTTCAATGGAATTCCTTAAAGAAATGTGGTCATGTGGCATGCCATGATTGGAAGATAGGCTCAAAATGGAAGCATGGAAAAGGCATGTGAATTGTTTGACAATAATGTTTTGATAGACATGTATAAAAAATGTGGTACCCATGACAAGCTAGTGAGCTCACTAGCTTGTCAATGTGGTAGGGTTGATAAGGTAGGGGCAACATGAAAAATTCCTCATAGAAATGGGGTCTCACAAACAATTTTCATATTGCCCCTACCTTGTCAATGCTCACATGAGTTTTTGGATGGAATTCCTTAAGGAAATGTGGTCATGTGACATGCCATGATTGCAAGATAGGCTCAAAATGAAAGCATAGATAAGTCATGTGAATTGTTTGACAATAATGTTTTGGTATAAATTTATGCAAAATGTGGTACCCATGACAATCTAGTGAGTTTACTATCTTGTCAATGTGGTAGGGTTAACAAGGTAGGGATTGCATGAAGAAATGCCTTGTAGAAATGGGGTGTCACCGTGTGCTACATGAAGAAATGCCTCATAGAAATGGGGTGTCATAGTGACACCGTGACACCCCATTTCTATGAGGCATTTCTTCATACAACCCCTACCTTGTCAATCCTATCGCATTGACAAGCTAGTGAGCTCACTAACTTGTCATGGGTACCACATTTTGCATACGTGTCTACCAAAACATTACTGTCAAACAATTCACATGCCTTGTCCATGCTTCCATTTTGAGCCTATCTTGCAATCATGGCATGCCACATGCCCACATTTCTTTAAGGCCATCAAAAAATTCATGTGTCCTTTATATATGCTAGAAATACTCTACTATAGGATGATTGCAATTATTTTGTATGAAGCCTTGAATGACATATATTTCATTTATTTGCATGGATTCATTTTTTAGGAACTAATATTTGTCTCATTATCATGCTATAGGTAAAATTATCCACCATTTTGAGGAAACAAAGAAGGAATAAACCAACAAAGGAAGAGTAAAAAACTAATAAAGCAAATACAAAAGAATGGATGAGTGAATATTGTTAGAAGAAGAAATTGGATACGATTGACGAAAACAAGCCAATTGAAGAGGAACCTCAACCATCAAAAAGAGAAAATGAATTGGAAAAACAAAGGTAACAAATGCAAAAACATCATGCTAAGATAGATTTGAATACCATAGTTGGAGACACCCTCTACCACAAGTGAATAATAAGGGACACCATCTACCACAAGTGAATATGGAGGGACACCATCTACCACAAGTGAATATGGAGGGACACAATCCACCACATCTCAAGTTGAGAGTACATCATCAATTGTATTTGACAAAGTAGGTACTCCATCATCCCCATATCAACCTCAAGGTATGTCATATATTCCACCCTCGATGGAAGGTACGTGATATAGCCCATCTCACTTAAATATTGATGAAATTCCTAATGTTGAGATGTATGCACATAGGAAAACACCACCTAAAATTTTGCATAGAAAACCAAATTATTTGATTAATATTGATGAGAATATTTTGCAGCCAATGGAAGGTAGGACTCCAAAACACACTTGTAGAAGATATGCTCATAAGATTTGAAAATTTTTCTTTGAAAGGCTAAATGAGACCACAAGATGTCAACTATTTGTTGAAATGATGCGAGGTATAAAGTATATAAACATCTTGAAGATTCCTGGGTTGAGAAATCAAATGTTTCAAGTGAAAATACTATTGTGAATAATCTAATAGATACTTATGAGAGTGTGAGTAAGACCTCACACTCAAAGGATAGTAATGTCACCTGACATGTCATTACATTGACTTTCGTAAGTAGTCAAACAAGGAGATATCGTCTCATTAGAAAGACAAGTCAACAATTGAGAATTAATAGAAAAACTTTATCAAGAGTGGTTCAAAGGTGCCAAAAAATTGAGTGCACTGATTCAAATGAATTATGGGCATTCTTGGGGAGACTCCCACAAAAAGATAAACCAATTGTTGAAGCATTGAGAACAATAATTGAAGACTAATGGAAGAATAACACAAAGCCATCTCCAAAATCAAAGGGATGTGGTAAGAAGAAGAATCAGTAATCAGAACCGTGAGCCACATCCAAAGAATTTTTTGGATATGACTCAAACCCAATTTTTCATAAATTTCAAGAGGCTTATCCTCAAATTCAAATTTCTCAAAGATATTTTAAAATGCTTAAACCTTTTTATGTCAATATAAATAACACGTGCACTACTTGTTGTAGATTACATATTGAATTCTCTAACCATTATGATTTTTATCATTCTATATGTTTAGATTTACATACTAATGATGTTTTATAGGATTGTGGCATACATGCCCCACCAACATCTTCAAGAGAGTTTTTATCAAAAAAATTATGTGAAAGTGAGGATGGCCAAATATTCTAGAGGAAACTATGCTTGGATGGTTCATGTTAGTGTTGCAATGGCTTGCAACATATGCTAGTATGTCAACATATGGAAAGCACACATGCGGTGGGAAAGCAACTAGTATAGTTTGAGAAGTATAAAATAGTGGCATACATTACAAAATATGGCAATCAAGCAAAATGTGTGATTTGGTTATTTTGAAGATTCTAGTGTATCAGTTTATGTCTACATTTCATGACAGTATAGTGTATGAGTATGCAAAGAATACCCATAGAGCTTGATGGTTGGACATGCAATTCAAGTTATGCAAGGAAACTTTTTCATTTGGTAGCATAGTTTCAGTGGTCAACTTTGTAGAGAACTACACTTTACAACCACAGTGTGAGGTGCAGTCACAATATTACAACTCCACACAAGTTTCTATATTTGTGCACATAGCATTCATTCATGTAGCTGATAGTATAAAGGACCAAAGAAAGGTATTGAAGGAGTACCCCTTTTATATTAGTGATGATCACACACATTCTCCAAAGTTCATGCAAGGTTGCTTCCAATTGTTCTACAATGATTTGGCTCAGAGGGGCATAGCATATGGTTAGCATATCATATGGTCGGATAACTATCCAACATAGTTCAAGAACTTGCACATGTTCTACTAGTTGAGCAAGATGCATGTCATTATAGGTGTTCAACATATGTGGAACTTTTGTGAGGTCATGAATGGAAAGGGGGAGCATGATGGTACAAGAGCATGTGTCAAAAGAGCATTAGCACGAGAAGAGTTAAAGTATAAAGACAATGTGAAGTTGACAAATGCAAAATCAATCGTCTAGTGGTGTAATGCTTTGATGGGTCCAGGTAATGAAGGTAAGTCTTCAGTTCATAGATTTTTTTGGTTGATGGATGATACTAACATTGCACCATATGAGGATTTTTGTACACTGACAGGATCAAGTGAGCTACACTTTTTCCTTAGCTCAAATGCAGGTTCATGGATTATCCATATGCAAAAGATGGCATGCTTTTTTTCTTCATGTACAATGCAATCCTGAGATGAGTGTGAGTCAAACAAGTTGGTTGAGAAATGGTGGTTAAGTTATCTTAGCCCACTTCAAACATATCGCCCTCCAATGACATTGGAACTAACACAGATGGAATCATCGGTTGAATTTGACCACATATCAGATCTAATTCAACCAGGTAATATATCTACTTGCATAGTTTTTGAAATTCCTATTATTATCTTACTTTGTAGTGTATTTGTAATGTTGACTAATTTCATCTAATTTTCTGCAAATATCAATGTAGGGCATGTTTATGTAGTTATTGAAGATGAAGAAAATGAAGAGGGAATAGATTATTACTTGTGTCATTGTGTAGAGGGAAAAAAGAAATTGGAGGCCCCAATTATAGATGGATAAAACATTGAATACCCTACAGGCTCAGTTGTTGTTACAAGAACGTGGCTTAGAGGGTACCCACATAAGAGTGTTAATGTTTGGATGTTTTAGGACTTTGACACGCATCAGAAGATTCTTCATTACTTGAACCTTGTCATGGCATCCAATGTTCATTTGATCAAATATGGGGGTAAACCTTTGAACAATACCTTGTGGAAGGTGAGTGATTTTGACCATGATGCAATACTTGATACAATAAAGAGTAGAGTAGATCCAAATGGTTCGTTGGATTAATTTCTAATTATGCACATTGATTCTTATTAATTTCTAAGTATGTGCATTAATTTGTATGATGCTAATGCTATCATCTAATGTTTATATCATGTATGTAGGTGATTGATGAAGTTATCAGACTTGCAAATATAACACACTTTATGTTTAGAACTATGGAAAAGGATACAATGTTCAATGGTATTTTATTTTTTCTCAAAAATATGCAAAAGAAAATGATGTAGGATATTCTCAATAGAATAGTAAACTAAGTGGAAGATTAAATTGTGTTGGTTTTATAACACGTTAGAAGTTTCCAAAAGGTTGAAAAGTAATAGTTTGGTTACATTCTATTCATGTTTATCCTCATTACCTTGAGGACCCTCTAAAGTTTAATCCTGATAGGTGGGAAGTATGCTTGATATTCATATAAAAATTACCTTTTAAGATATTCAATGGACTAGATTAACTAGTGATATGTTTTAAGATATTGCATAAATGAACACACAAGTTTTAGATTATTGACATATGACATGTTTATTTGAATTGATTATGTGATTATGTGATTATTAATATTTACAATCTCTTTTCTTTGTTTAGGTGGGAGCTAGTAGACCTAAATAAATTTATAAACTATATGCTAAATCCAAGACTAGTAGATGGTACTAAATTATTCATTTGAAGCTAACGTCATCATGGCCACCTATGGTGTAGACATTATAAATTTGTGTGTGAAGCTTAGTGAGGGAATTTCAATTTATTCATTTAAAGTTAACCTCCTCATGAGCACCTATGATGTAGACATTATAAGAGCATCTCGAATGTATGAGTGACAATGTAAAAGATCTATGAGAACGTAGTACCTAAGGAATCCTTGAATCCTATTTTTGGTTATTATGAGAGAATCTGATAAGTTGAGTTTGTGTGCATGAAAATTGGGCACATTGATTCAATATTTGATTTAAGTGGGGTGTTGGAAATCACATAGGTTGATTTTTTTCTCATGATTTTGTATTACCACTTGATAGTTTTGAGAAAGAATTGTGCCTACAAGTACAAAAACTTGGGTGTCATATTGGTGTATGAAGCATATTAGACAATTGTAGCACAAACATAAGAATTAGAACTACCAAACAAATCTCATTTTATTGTAAACATCATATTATTACTATACTGAGTGTAATAACCATTGATGGTTACCAATCATTCTTTTTCTTCTTTTATTCTATCCCTATTATAATGAGCACCAATTGACTAACTTATTATAAAAAGTTAATTTATTAAAACAAATCAACCTAATGATTATATATCAATATCAATATAGCATACCATATATTCACATAAACATTTAAGAAGTTCAATTTGTAAACATTTTTTATGCATAATGTTATAAAATAATGTCAACATGTCAAAAAAAAATCACATTTACAAGTAATAGAAGCATTTATGACTTGTTAGATGTTGTTCAAGTAACATGAATTAACTCAAGTACCCCACAAGTTCTTCGCACATGTTTTCCAACTAAAAATTTATTTATGCCCTCAAACATTTGTAATTGGGTTTGTGATCTAGTTCCCTAGTTCCTATTTATTGTTGTCCTCAAACATTTGTAATGATATTTACTCAAATTTTGAAATTTAATGTTGTCCTCAAACATTTGATGTAGTGTAATCTCTTAACAATCCAACTTGCAAAAGGGCAACAATCTTTGATGGCTTGTTACCCAAAGGCCATGTCAATTACGAGAATTCCATCTAAGACATTGTGATAACGTAGGGAACCTCTACAATAACCTCTCTTGGTTTTAATTATCTCAGAGTCATTTTCCTATGGTGTCCAGTTTTCACTTGATAGAAAAAGTGTCAAATGCAAACAGTGTAAAGTTGCAAAGTGGTGCAACTTTCATGTTTTAACTTTTGTGACCAAATAGACTATTCCAACGTGTCCAAATGGGTACATTTACACTAGGCATGGTCCTCTTTCACACCCAAACACATCGAATCACTCTGAGCTATGTTCAACCAACTCGATCCCTTAAGGGTCCAAAGTGGAAAATGGTTGCAATCTTTGAAAATCTATTAGTCAGAAATCTGATGCTTAAAAAATCTCCATCTGAGCCTATGGGATCATGTTGGGCCCTTCTACAATAACCTCTCTCAGTTTTTGTTATCTCAGAGTCATTTTCCTGTGGTGTCCAATTTTCACTTAATGGAAAAAGTGTCAAATGCAAGCAGTGTAAAGTTGCAAAGTGGTGCAAATTTCATTTTGCAACTTGTGTGACCAAACGAACTGTTCCAACGCATCCAGATGGGTATGTTTATGGTAAGAATGATTCCCTTTCACATCCAAACATGTTGAATCACTCTAAGCTACATTCAACCGGCTTGATCCCTTAAGGGTCTAAAGTGCAAAATGGTTGCAATCTTTGACATACTTTATACTCAAAAATCATGATGCCTACAAAATATTTGTCTAAGCCTATGGGATTGTGTTGGGCCCCTCTATAATAACCTCTCTCAGTTTTTGTTATCTTAGAGTTGTTTTCCCGTGGTGTCCAGTTTTCACTTGATGGAAAAAGTGTCAAATGCAAGCAATGTAAAGTTGCAAAGTGGTGCAACTTTCATTCTGCAACTTGTGTGACCAAATGGACTATTCCAATGTGTTAAAATAGGTACATTTACACTAGGAATGGTCATCTTTTACACTGAAACATGTCAAATCATTCCAAGTTATCCTTAAGGGTCCAAAGTGCAAAATGACTACAATATTTGATGAGCTATTACTCAGAAATCGTGATGCTTATAAACTCTTCATCTGAGCCTACGAGATTGCATTGGGAACCTCTATAATAACCTGTCTTGGTTTTTGTTATCACTAAGTCATTTTTCTGTGGTGTCCAATTTTCACTTGATGGAAAAAGTGTCAAATGCAAGCAGTGTAAAGTTGCAAAGTGGTGCAACTATAGTTTTACAACTCATGTGACCAAATGAATTGTTCCAATGCATCTATATGGGTACGTTTACATTAAGAATGGTCCTCTTTCACATCCAAACACGCTGAATCACTCTGAGCTACGTTTAACTAGCTCAATCCCTTAAGAGTCCAAAATGCAAAATGGTTGCAATCTTTGATGGGCTATTACTCAGAAACTGTGATGTGTATGAACTCTTCGTCTGAGCCTATAGGATCATGTCAGGTCCCTCTACAATAACCTCTCTTTTTTTTGTTATCTTAGAGTGGTTTTCCCATAGTATCCAGTTTTCAGTTGATAGAAAAATTGTCAAATGTAAGTAGTGTAAAGTTGTAAAGTGGTGCAAATTTTGTTCTGCAATGTGTGTGACCAAACAAGCTATTCCAACACATTTGAATGGGTAAATTTACACTAGGAATGGTTCTCTTTCACACCAAAACACGCTGAATCACTCTGAGCTATGTTTAACTAGTTTGATCCCTTAAGGGTCCAAAGTGCAAAATGGATGCAATATTTGATAGGCTATTTCTCGGAAACCATGATGCTTACAAAATCTTCATCTGAGCCTAAGGGATTGCATTGGTCCCCTCTACAATAACCTCTCTCAGTTTTTTTTTTATCTCAAAGTCATTTTTTGGTGGTGTCTAGTTTTCATTTGATGGAAAAAGTGTTAAATGCAAACAGTGTAAAGTTGCAAAGTGGTGCAACTTTTGTTTTGCAACTCATGTGACCAAAAAAACTATTCCAACATGTCCAGATGGGTACATTTACACTAGGAATGGTCCTCTTTCACACCCAAACACTCTGAATCACTCTGAGCTACGTTCAACATGCTTGATCCCTTAAGGGTTCAAAGTGCAAAATGGTTGCAATCTTTGATGGGCTATTACTCAAAAACCATGACACTTACAAACTCTTTGTCTGAGCCTACAGGACCATGTTGCGCCCCTCTACAATAACCTCTATCAGTTTTTTCTATCTTGGAGTTATTTTCTTGTGGTGACGACTTTTTAGATGATAGAAAAAGTGTCAAATGCAAGCATTGTAAAGTTGCAAAGTGGTGCAAATTTCATTTTGTAACTCATGTGACCAAATAGACTATTCCAATGCATTTGGATAGATACATTTATGCTAGGAATGGTCCACTTTTACACCCAAACATGTTGAATCACTCCAAGGTACATTCAACTGGATCGATCCCTTATGATGGCACGCTAAACAATCAAAAAGAGAAACATTCACATGATACTTGAGAATTCTAAGTTCTCCACACCAAAAGCATATGATCATCCTCAAGTCTAGCAAGGGAAAGCCATTTTTTAATTATCCTCCTTTCCCTTACAACAATATACAACCAATTGAAAATATGTACAATGGTGGAACTTGGAAATATTTTGTTTTTTCCTCAATTAACAACTTTGGTTGTGAAGCATTTTGTCATTTTCATTTGAAATGATTTTCTATGCTTGAAAATTGAAGTATAATAGGAACAAGTGATGCTCTCACATGCATTTATTATTTGGTGTGATAAATAATGTTTTCACCCAAGTCCATTTCTTTTTTGTATTATAAATTATAAAAAATTCACCCAAGTCTATTTCCTATATAGGAAATAATATTGCAAAAAGTTGACATATAGATCTTTCAACATGTTTATATGGTGATGGATAAAGAAAATAACAATTCATTTTGTACTATGAGGATTATGCTTTGAAAATGTTTAAGACTAATCAAGATAAATGTTTGTATGATAATGTGTCACGAAGTTAACTGCTCATCATCTACTATGAATATTATGTTTTGCAAGTGTTGTGAAGATTATGTATCCTTTTCTTAATTGAGTTGTTCCAATCAAAAGAATAAATATAATGGAATCTTTTTATGAAACATCTCATGGAATACCAATTGAAAATGTGTTTTTTGCTTTTAGATAAAGCATTTGTTGGAACTCTTTGAATTAAACTAAATTAATATATATAAGAACAAGGGAGCACTAAGAAATACGTTGCTCAAGGATCTTAAATAAGCCTTCTTATCAAATTTGAAAAAGCATGATAATCCTATGGTTGATAATTTTGTACTGATCAAAGTGGGTACTAATTCTATATTATATAGATCATAATTCTTCTTTATCTTTAAGATATTCTAAATTTGGAAATGGTTTCACCAAGTTGTGAAGGATGAACTGTTCTTTATTCAGTTATGCCTATGTGGGTTCATTTTCCTTATCTCTTGTTGGAATTTTGGGTGGATTACTGCTTTCAAAGTATGGGGAATGCTTTGGGTAGATTTATATCCATCAATCTAGTTGGTGCATGGGCACCATGCTAGTTTTTGTAAATAAGGTCTTGTTGTTGAGTTTTTGGTGTCTAAAGTATTTTTTTATGCAAATAAGGTCATAATAGACTATTAGAAATGTATTGATTCTATGTTGGGTTGGTTTTAGGAAATGTTGTCTCATTTTGCAAATATTATAAAAAAATTGCTTTGCAACATTACACTTTTTTCATATTTGGAAGACCAACGATCAAGGAATTCAAAAGGTAGTTGCAACCATTGGTAGGTGTTGGGAAATATTTAAAAAGGATTTTAAACCTCAAGGCAGACGTTGGAGAGTTGGCTTTTGAAGATTAAACAATAAAGTTCCATGTTTTTCCTTGAAAATTATATGTTTTTCCTAGTAAACTACTACTATAGGGGTCTGTATAGACCCATATTGAATGAAATTGATCAAACATGATTTGAATTGGATAGATACATGTGTTATGAGAATTTTGGATTTTGTGTGATTTTTATTCATAAATAAATATTTTTTTTATTGTCATTTTTCTGTAGGCGATCTATAGACTCAAAATTTGTGGCTTTAAGAGTGAAAAATGGAGAATTAGGCCATTCCACTTGGTGAATCATGATATAAATTTGTGGAATGGAACAATTAGGAGTAGGTTTTGTTTTAATCTAGTTGGTATGAGTAGGGAAGGTGGATTGTGATAATTGGAGTGATGTCGTAGTTGCAATTCTTCATGATTTTGGTGAAAAGTGATGCTTTGGATGTAGGGTTTGTACAAAAATTTGTGGAATTGGTCATGTAATGGTTGGTATAGCTTGTTCAGGACATATGTGAAGTTGTTGAGGTGTTGGTAAGATGAAATAGTGATTAGAGAACAAAGTTTCAATAAACCCTCCTTGCTTCAAGCTTGAAATGGCCTAAACAAGGGTTTGATGTTTTGGTGAATTTATGATTGTTTACCCTAATGAAAGTTGGTGATTCAGAGGTTTTGTAACTTGGTGAAGGTCATTCAAGGGATATTTAAGTTTGATAGAGTGATTGGGTTGGTGTTGCTTTGGGAAATAGGCCTAATTGGGCTTTGTTGTTGCAGGACAATCAAATTTAGGAGGGTACTTTTCAAAGTAAGTCTATTTGGTTTCTAGGTATGTTTAAGAAGGCCTTAATGGGTTCTTTAAACTATTTTCTATTTTTGGAGATTCAAACTGGTTGGAAATTTGTACCTATTTTTTATCATTTGGAATACTACAAGCAAACAAGCCTCTTATGAGTGAGCATTTGGAAAAGTGAGAGATCAAAGTTATAGAAGACTTTCTTTGGTTTGAAACTACCAATATTATGATGTTCAAAGTGTTTTGAGGGATTAAAAAGAGTTTGGAACCATGATTGCAAGTTTGGGTGTTTTGTAGCTTTGTAGAGCCAAGTGCTTTGTGAAGGGAATGGTGAGTCAAAAAGGGATGTACAAGCAAGAATTGTTTGAGTTTGGTCAAATTGTGATTCTTTAAAGGATTTTCCTCCCTACTCTCTATCAAGTGGTATCAGAGCATAGGTGTTAGATATCTTGAAGGTGAAAGGTTGTAGTTTGAAGAAGTGAAGAGTTGTAGATTAATGGAAAAGATTCCTCCAAAGAGCAATCGAACAACCAAAGAAGTCAGAGAGCTGAAGGAACAATATGCAAAGAAGGTGAGACTTTATAAGGACTCTCATGATCAAGTTTCCCTTGCCATAATTGCAGCCCTGGAGAAGAGTCAAAGAAGAGGAATGGTTAGTGGTGACCAAAGTGATAAAAAGGATGAGGGTGATAGTGAGAACCCTCCAGTAGGAGTCCATGATGATGAGGACTTGGACCTTGGAGAGATGAGAATGGTCAGGATGCTAAAGGCTATCAAGGGGGATAATACTCCAAAGGTGAAAGTTGAAGTGCCTATGTATGGTGGAAAGATGGATAGTGAGGAAGTATTGGGTTGGATAAATGCTCGTGATAGTTTATTTGAGTTTGAAGAGATAGAAGATAATAAGAAGGTGATGTTTTCAAAAACCAAGTTGAAGGGCCCTACCC
This sequence comes from Sequoia sempervirens, assembly GCA_007258455.2. Lineage (NCBI taxonomy): Eukaryota > Viridiplantae > Streptophyta > Pinopsida > Cupressales > Cupressaceae > Sequoia > Sequoia sempervirens. The sequence continues at coordinate 2,190 of VDFB02125258.1, read as the reverse complement.
TAACACAGTGGAACTATGTTCAAGAAGAAAGAGTAAAGAAGGGAAAAAACAAGATAAGTTCATGGGACAAAATGGTAGTTAAGGTGAAGGCACAATTTCTGCCTGCAAATTATGCAATTCATACCTTTAGAAAGCTATAAAATTTAAGGAAAAAGGAGTTAGATGTGATGGCATACACTGAAGAGTTCCATAGACTAAGTATTAGAGTAAGAGATACTGAAGATGAGGTAGAAAAGGTTGCAAGGTATCTAAATGGTCTTAGACTCAACATTCAAGATGAAATTGGTCTCACAACACCTAGGATAGTTGAAGAGTGTTTGCAGTTGGTTGTCAAGGCAAAGGAAATGATAAAAAGAAGGCAAGAAAGACAAGGAAGAGGTAGAGGCAACACTAATAGAGGAAGAGGTACAAGACAGACCTATGAAGAGCAAGAAGATGCAAACAAAAACAAAACCAAGTTGTTGATCAAAGGGGTGGTTTTAGAGGCTACAGAGGAAGATTTGGTGGAGGTAGAGGTGCAAGCTCATTTTCAGGAAGATGTTACCATTGTTATTAGTTTTCTCATCAAGCATGGAAGTGTCCAAAGAAACAAGGTTCTACTTCAAGTGGTGGTGATAAAAGAGTTCAATTGGTGCAAGAGGATGACTGTGAAAGTGTAAGCTCTCCTAATCAACTTGCTGCTCCAAAAGTTGGGGAACTATTGATGGTGAGAAGAACACTCCCCCAAGCATCCAAGGAGAAAGAATCAACACAAAGGAGAACACTATTCAGGACAACTTGTAAATACAATGGAAAAGTATGTAAAGTTGTTGTAGACTCTAGAAGTACTAATAACGTGGTATTTACTTAAATGGTTTATAAACTGAAATTGAAACAAATACATCATGAAACACCCTACAAAGTTTCTTGGTTGAATGATGATCAATCTATTTTGGTGAATGGACAAGATTTGGTTGAATTTAACATTGGTGGATATAAGGACAAAATACTTTGTGATGTGTTGCCTATGGATTGTTGTCATTTGTTGCTTGGAAAACCATGTCAGTTTGATAGACATGCAATTTATGATGGCAGACACAATACTTATGCTATTGAGAAGGATGGAAATTCTTTTACACTAACACCATTGTAGGAGAATGATAAAGCACAAGGTAAGGCATCTAAGGTGATTATGTTAGGAAAGAAAGAGTTTGTGAAGCTATAGGAAGACAAAAATGAAGAGTGTGCAACCACTTCAAGGCTTGAAGATGTTAGGACAACAAATGGAAGAGAAGATGATGTGTTGATGTCAAAAACAAAGAAAGAGAACGTCAAGGATGAATTACTTGTGAAGACTCAAGATGGGTTAGAGAAGCATGATGTAATCATGATAGGAAAAATGCTTTGTTCAGTGGTTGGAAAAGAGGTTAGTGGACAGTCAACTTTTGTCAAGATAGAGGTTTATAAATCTGATGGTACAGAGGTACTTGGGGTAGATAATCTAAAAGGAGAAATGAAGGAAAAAGGTGAATTGAATAAAGTTGAATGTAAAGGACAAAGGGGTGAGTTCAAAGGTGTTTCAAGAGTTATTAAGAAAAAGAAAAATCAAAATATAGATGGAAAAAGTATGCTTATAGGTTTGAAGGTAGGTTTCACATTGTTTCCAAATGAAAAGAAGGCTAGAGAACATATAACAAGTCAGTTTGTAAAGATGGAGCAGTTTCAAGGTGGTAAATAGTTCAAGGGTGCAAAGCATGATTCAAGTCTTCAATACTTGACTCAATGGAAAGACTTACTAGATGAAGGAGCATTTTAAGATCAAGGAGATGAAGTGATCAAGTGTGGACAAGCTGCAATATAGTCCTCAAGGGATTTGAGATCTTTTTCTAGCTGGGTGTATGGTGTAGGGGCATCATGTTAGTTTTTGTAAATAAGGTCTTGTGGTTAAGTTTTTGGTGTCTAGAGTCTTTTATTATGCAAATAAGGTCATAATAGACCATTGGAAATGTATTGAGTGTATGTTGAGTTGGTTTTAGGAAATGTTGTCTCATTTTGCAAATATTGTAAAAAAAATTCTTTGCAAACATTACACTTTTTGTCATATTTGGAATCCCAACAGTCAGGGCATTCAAAAGGAAGTTGCAAACATTAGTAGGTGTTGGGAAAAATTTAAAAAGGATTTTAAACCTCGAGGCAAAGGTTGGAGAGTTG
>VDFB02125257.1:0-11361 GCA_007258455.2 Sequoia sempervirens | reverse complement strand
GAAACCTTGCTACATCGCAGTCAAGGTTGTGGTGATTGTTCAAGTCCTCTTTTCTCCTCCATTGGCTAGTGAGTTATTGGTGGAGGTGGTAACATTTCACTCCTCTCCTTTGCGATTTGGTTGAGTAGCTCTTTACTGTTTTGTAGTGCTATTTGCATTCCCTCCTTTACTTCTTTATCATACATTTCTCTATCATTTCTATTTGGCTGTCCATAGAGGTGGAAATACCAAAACAGGGGTCTGATTGAGGCAGGACCCTATACAGCCCCAACAAATTTCCCTTCTCTCTTGTGTGTAGGTGGACATACTTTCGGAGCTAGCTGGCGAATTGGCGCCTTGGTGAGATCATCCTTGTTACTTTAGCTTTCATCTATTTACTTTACCACCTACATTTATATCTCTCGTACTTTATAACTCTATTTTGCTCATTTAGGAGTCACTAGCAAGGTCGTCAGCTTGTTTTCTGACGGTTCATATTATATTTTCGGTCCTCTGGTCGTACGGATGCTAGCACACCTGAGAGACGCCAGCACGTCACGTTGTTGTCCCAGAACCGCGCTTTCATCCTCGGGCAGAGAGCTACCTGAGGTACAGTATTGAATCCGAAAACAAGCTCACCTAGCCTAAACCCACCTAGCCTAAATTTGGGTTTCGGGTCTGCAAAGTGATCGAAGGACAGTATAGTTCTCATCCTTCTCGTCCCTTGCTTCAAAATACCCCTTTAGAGTGAGGTAAGTTAGGGCAGCCTTCCACTCTTGGCTCTCCGTGACCTGGGTCCTTGACGTGGTTGGTCACCCTCTCTTACATTTTTGGTGAACCCGACATGAACAATTTTGGTTTCGTTTTGCAATACTGAAAGTCCCTTTCCTCGTATCCTAGGAGTGTTGTAGGTGTGAGTGTTGTTAGGCCTTCTCCTTACAACCCAACCTGTGACCCAAAGTAGGCGTAATTGGAAGGTTCTGAAAGTGTTGCGCAACGAAAACCTTAATTGGGTCACTATCCTATCTTGCAACCTTTGGGGGGCCCTGTGAGAGTGTCGTTTATTGCATGCGATGGCCTCTTTTCTACATCAACCTATCCCTTCTGCACAGCCTGTGAGCAGTAGTACTGGTATAACCTTCACCTCACAAGATCTGTCGATGGGCTTTAATAGGGAACCATCTCCTCTCTACATCCCTACACGAATCAATGGAAACATCGTAGCAGGTGTTCTCATTGATCTGACATCTCAAGTAAACATCATAACTGAGGAGATCATGCTAATCAACTTTTTGCATAAAGATGGGTACAATGCACCTGTGAGCACCATCTGTACGCATGACGGACTTTTTCTGCCTCCTTTGGGCACTATTGTCTTGTCAGTTTTGGTCGGACGTAAATCCGTGAATCTTTTGTTCGACATAATCCCAAGGTCTAAACTCTTCATAGTGAAGCTAGGTATCCCCTAGCTTGTGGCTATGAATGCAGTTCCCTTGGTTGTGCACAAGTGTTTCAAATTCATTCATGAGGGTTTCATACATGTGATCCATGACACAGATTACAAACCGCCGGTCGTACGTGGCAGTTACTCCTTAGATTACTCTTGGCCTGCGCCCGTTGGTCCTCTTCCAGCTTGGAAGGACATCTTGTACCTAACTTATCAAAATTACAAGAAAGGGAACTTAACGCCAAAAGTGAGATACCCTCCATCGCCTTATGCTGTTTCACATAGGGCTTGCTTGAAAGCTGACAATGACACCGCCAAGGCACATAGAAGGGAAGAACAAAAGCGGTCCTAAGATCCTCCTCCTTCCTCTTCCGTTGTTCAACTAGACACTTCCTCTCGCCTTGCTGTGGCACCATCATATTTTGTTTCGCGTTTGCGAGAGAATCCTATGGTGCCTGCTTGGCGAAAGCCCAAGTGTCCCACATTCGAACTTCCTGTTCTACCCACAGAGCCTAGGCCCGTTCGGTATGGCAAGAAGAAAGGTCCCCGTGGGGAATCCTCCACGTCTCGGCCTCCCACCGCTTCTACTCCAAGGGTAGTAAACAGGAAGAGGCCCGCTGCCAAGGCGCTAGAGCCGACTCCCCTTGTTGTCTCTCAACCTACTCCTCATACTCCCATCCAACAATTTGTTCCTCCGCTGGAAACAACTGTGGAGGACACTCCCATGGCTAAGCAAGAGTCTTTCGCTCCTTCGCAACCTCCGATCTCTAGCTTGAAGAGTCATAGAAACTGCCTTGCATATGAACGCAAGCGCCGGTGAAAGTCTCTCACAACTAAGCAGGCCGCTTTGCAAAAGAAGGAAGAGGAGTCGACTACCCCTGTCTCAAAGCCTTCTGACACATCCTCCTCTCTCCTCCCCTCTGCTTCCGTTCAATTGAGTTCGGTCTCGCTTCCAACTTCCGCTATAAGTACGAATGCGCCTAACCCCAAAAAGGTGCAAGTGTTTATCGCTCCTTCGGTGGAGCCACCCTTGTTGATGTCCCTTCCGGATGTCCCTCCTTTCCCGAAACCCGCAGATATTCCAAATACTCTGGAGGTATCTTTCGCGCTTTTCTCTTCCTCCTCTTCCTCTGCACCTCTTGCCTCGTTTGTGGGGAGTTCACATCCCCCGATGAAGCAGAAGGTGAAGAGTGATCTTTCCAGCAACAAAGGACATAAGAGGAGCCCACCTCCAAAAGCTAGTCTTGCACTAGCTTGTTCTGTCTAAGTAAAAGAACTAGTCTCGGCTTCCCCTAAGTTCGTCACCGCTTCCGAGTCACTCGGTGAGCCTAGCGGTGAACCTCGGGCACAACTCTCTCCATCCGTGGAGGCACAATGTAATGTCCCCTTCTCGAGCATGATCTTTCCAGTGACCGTTGGCCTATTCCGGAGACCCGTAGGCTACTCGGAAGGTAAAATTAAGGTTTCTTGTTTTGAAGGATGCTCTTGCTCGAGGTTGGTTGATTCAATGGCGGATTCTTTCTGGGTTTTCAGAGAGCTTCGCAGTGATATGTTCTTGGCATTCTGAGCATCTTCAGGAATTTACTATTTTTAGTAAATTCTATTTCTGGCAGTGTTCCTGTTGGTTTCGGCATGGTTGACTTTCTACTTCAGACTGATCAATTGGCTTGCTCATTTATGGCTTCGGGGCACAATTGGAGAGATAAGTTGAATTATTTAATTAAAGTCATGTTTTAATGTTATATTTTAACATTGACCCCCTTGGCCTAGCTCGTCACTTTAAGTTGTTTAAAAGATGTCTTTATGGGTGGGCGCCTCATTGAAAGAAATTAATTATATTTCTTATAAAGTAAAGATTAACCCAAGCTCAAATTGGACGCCAATTTCAAGAAGGAAATAAAGTATTATTAAAAGTCAAAGTTTGCTTGGAAAAGTGGGACGCCTTCTATTGGAGGATTAGGGTTTGGTTCGAAAAGGAAGTTTAGGGTTTCGAGAAAGATCATCTGAAAATTATAAAAGGAGGCCATTGGTTATCATTGAGATGATCTTTTGTCTACAGGAATGTTATACTGCCAGATTGGCTTTTGGATTGCTTCGATGAATGAAGGCCTCCTAGCTTGGCTCTTCTTCTTGCTTGAAAAACAGCAACTAGTTGAGAGGTTTGAGTGTTATTGATTTGTTTTTTCAGTTATAGTTGGTTTCCTATCCTTCGTAGTTGAGTTTTATCATTTCCTGTCAATTCCAGAGTTGCTGGTCATGACTGCTGAATGTATATTTCTGCTCACAAGTCTCAAATCTTAAACATTCTCATTCTGGGTATTGTCTCATTGTGTTTCCCTGTTAGAGGCGCCCCTTCATGAATATTTGCAGATTTTAATACGAAGTTTATGATTTTATAATGCAAATTCGTCATTCCTTGAAGGCCGTACTTTCTGGAGTGCCTTGGGATTCGTGTCAGTAATTAATAACCATTTTTAGATGCCATTTCTTATTACTAAGTTAGGCGCCATCATTTTGAGGGTCTATTGCATCAGATTTGAGACAATTTGAGTGAGAGTTGAGGGAGTTTTGAGCTATTCATTGAATTTCTGTGTTGCTGGTTATTTATTTTAAGTGCAGGTCTGTCATAACCAGATTTAAGAAATCTGCATTTTCTTCCTTGGATCGGAGTTAAGAAATCATTAAAGGCTTTGTAAAAGGTTCCTTGTTGTTGCAACAATTTTGAAGAGCTCTAATATTGATCTTGCAGGGATTCATAATTATTGTAAGCTGGCAGTAGTACTGACAGCAGTTCTTTAATCCTGCTTTTTCATGATTTGTAACACTCATGCTTTACATTCTGTAATTGCTTTGTAATATCTTACATCTCCGCCCTATGGTAGCTCCTTTCCCCCTCCGGGTTAGAAAGCACATTCTGGGTGTCGAGTTACTTCAGCATTCTAGCTTATTTCCCTTCAAAGCATTGTAATTCTTAGCACTCCGCCATATGGTCGCCTCAACTCCATACTGGATTGGGTAGCACATACTTGGTGTTGAGTTCCCTTTCAGTACTTGTAGTGGTAGAAGATCCTCTGACCATATGCTCGCCATCATCGGCGCCATTCTTGGTTAGAGTTCCTTCCAATTCTGTTTTTGCATTCAGATCCTCTGACCAATGCTCACACCTTGCCCTCATCGGGATCCTGGTGTACATTCTGGTTAGAGTTGTTTCAGTATCGTTCTGGTTTAGAGCTAACCCTAACGACTGTGTATTGCTCTGCTTGTTGAAATTGAAAATTTGAAAAAATTTGGCTCGGAATATTTCACACAACATGGCACTTCAACAAGGTGCATGTTTAACTCTCTAGATGAAGTTTTGGCCTTGTCAACAATCTTCACGAAATTGTTGACCCTAGCTCCACAAGAGCTGAGTGGAGGAGACCTTACGGGGCCTTCTTCCTTGGCCCTTGTTGCAGGAGGGTCGGAAGCTCCTCCCCTTAATATTCCACTGTTGCAAGCTCGTCCTCCTTCCCCCTATGATGACTTGGAGTGAGAAGCGGACGACCTCTTGGTTGATGAGTGTTAGTGGGAGGCCTCTTCTTTATCTTTAGATTCGATGTGTGTGTGTTATGATGTGTTCCCACGTAATATCGTGCTATGTGTTCCTAAATGACCCTCCTCACCCTTGTTGGTGCTTGGATACAGGAGTGGTCTTTTATGTCGTAAACCTTCTTCTATTTGTATCATCGTTCTTCCATGTTTGTGATTGACTTTCGGTAAATTGGGGACGATGCAAAGTGTTGGAGGCCTTTAGGCTTCCCTTCCATGTTGACCCAATCTTTCTTTTTACATTGTCTTCTCGTGCATTCTTCACATGGTCTGATACAGTAGGGGGTTGATAACAGTTCATTATATATACTATTATTATACTTATATATATATTTATGAGCAGCTCTGACCCCGAAATATCAAATCACCCTTGTGCCCTTTGTTGGTGTTCATTTCTTTTTCGCTTTTTTCTTATCTTTCTCTCTTCTTTGCTTGAGTTGTCCCTCTCTCGTGTGACAATGCCATTTCTATGACACTAATTTTCAGAAAACGCATTCGTTGCCAATGAATCTTTTCTCAAGAATCTTTACAAAAAAATTCAAAGAATCGCATTCTCAACTTGAAACCCTAACGGAATGTGTTTGCTTCATCATGGGTTCACAAAGAAAGAACTTAAAACCTTTCCTTCGAGGAGGGAGCAACTTTGACCTTCCCCTCGAAAGGAGGCATTTTCTTCCTTTTGAATTCCTTGATGAAGTGAACATCTTTCGAAAGGATTCCTTGATGATGAATCAATTTGAGAAAACACGTCTCTTTCACACTTTCAAACATGTTCCCTAAGTGGACCCCTCGTCACGTCGGGTTCCCAAAGGACCCCTTTGAAAGTTTTCCAATTTGTTGACAGTCTACACAACTGTCTGCTTACTTGCCTACATGGCCGCTTTCGGACATGTTCTATCTGCAGGTAAACATGTCGCTTTGCAGGTGCGCCTATGAAGCCGCTTTCTGACTCTGCGGAGTCCCCTTCTTTGGGTTTCCTCCATGTGAGAGATCTTGGGGGATACCTTCTTGTCGGTCTGCAAGCTTGTAAGGCGCTTCTTATAAGCTTCCTCCATGCGAGAGATCTTGGAGGTCACTCCCCTGCAGGTCTGCAAGCCTATTCGACACTTTTTTTGGGGTTTCCTTCATGTGGCAGATCTTGGAAGACACCTTCCTTGCAAGTCTACAGGCCTATAAGGCGCTTCTTCTGAGCTTCCTCCATGCGAGAGATCTTGGGGGTCGCTCCCCTGCAGGTCTGCAAGCCTGTAGGGCACTCTTTCTGGGGTTTCCTTCATGTGAGAGATCTTGGAGGACACCTTCCTTGCAGGTTGATGGATCTATAAGGCGCTTTTTTGGGGGTTTCCTTCATGTGAGAGATCTTGGAGGACACCTTCCTTGTAGATATGTGGGTCTATAAGACGCTTTTTCTAGGGTTTCCTTCATGTGAGAAATCTTAGAGGACACCTTCCTTGCAAGTTTGCAGGCCTGTGAGGCGCTTACTTCTCAGGGATTCATTCATGTGAGAGATCTTGGGGGTTGCCTCCTTGCAGGTATGCGGGCTTGTAAGACGCTTTCATTTTACAGCTTCATAGTTCTGCAGGGCCATGGAGTCCTTTGCCTACCCTACACTTTCGAGCTCCCCAGATTGCGGTCTGCTTCCTCAACAGTTCAGGTATAAATTTCAAACCCTATTCACTCTTCGATCTACTTTACCGAAGCACTCATCAGTATTCATGCTCACTAAAGTGAGGGAAAAATGTATAGGAGCAAATTTGCACCCCTTACGGAAATTCCCTTTTTGTACATCCTCACCTTAGAAAACCAAATACGAAGTCGAAATTCCAGATCAGCAAGTTGCCTTCCACTTGGCATCCATATGTTGTGTCGGTAGAAGAATATTTGTTGGAGACGCCCGCGCTGCGCTCAAATGTCCGCGCGGCGTGCCTACGTCCCTAACGGATTCCTATGTCTAAAATTGGCAGAGGCGTTACACCTCCTATTGGGAACGATTTGTAACGTCCCTCTTCGACCAACCAACCCCAAAAACAGCAGATTCTTCCCTCTTCTTCCTTCAAATTCATTCATTCTCATTCCATTCCATCTCTTCACAAGCTCTAGCAATTTCCAGCATTCTCTTCACTCTCAACAGCACTTCAGCACTCCATTACAGCAGCAACAACACTTCGTCAACTCCATAAAGCAACTGTGAAGCAAGCCATTGTAACGTGGGCTTGAGGTTTTGCGAAACTTCCCTTCATCGCGGTCGAGGTTGTGGTGATTGTTCAAGTCCTCTTTTCTCCTCCATTGACTAGTGAGCTCTTGGTGGAGGTGGTAACATTTCGCTCCTCTCCTTTGCGATTTGGTTGAGTAGCTCTTTACTATTTTGTAGTGTTATTTGCTTTCCTTCCTTCTTTACTGTAATTGTAACCAAATCTGATTAGACAAGGAGCCTAAAACTAAGGAAATTCTAAGTGTAAGAATTCTACTTTGTATTCTAAGACAGATTTTATTTTACTGGTGCAGAATGTGTTGATTGCAGAACATTAATGATTTCGATGACTGCGTATCAATGAAGGAACAATGATAAATACCTTTTGGAGACTCACCTCTAAGGGATGCGTCTCATGAGAGGACGTGTCTCCACAAGTGGAGACACGTCCGCCCATGGGACGTGTCCCTTTGGGCGCGCGGGTCTCAAAGTCAACCGACTAACACTAAGTTTAACAAGTTTAATATATATAAGCCCTCATACATGGCAGATATGGTTATATGAGTTTATTCAATGCAAAATTTGAACATCATTTTATTATATTGAATTTATGCATGCATATAGATTCGATTTTACTTATTTTCCAGAAATATGTTTAAGGATTAAATTCGATCACATACAAATGATAATGATACTATTTAGCAATCATCATTTATATCTAACCGAAGCTATATCCCATTAACACTCCCTCTTAGCTAGGGAAGATATTTCAAATCAAATAAGTGGAGATATCACCTTCACACGTGATATCGAAGATATGATATGTTTTCTAAATATTGTCAAGTCACATGACATTCTTCATAACACATCTTCATTATGGTATGTGCACTGACATCAAGTCACATGATGTCTACCATAATTCATGGCATATCCACGGATATATAATTATCCACCATGATTATCTCTTAAGGATCACAATAATCTTCAAATGATATCAAGTCCCATGATATTCATCAAAAGTGTCCAAGAGATACTATCATGACATGTCCACAGATATCAAGACACATGATATCTATCATGACAGTTCAACTCATCATTGTAGAGTCGTCAATTTACAATGACAAATACAAGTATTCATTATTAGAAAGATCGTCACCTTTCAATAATGTACACAGGGGAGAAGGCCCATAAGGTCATGGAGTCACACACATGACAAAAGAGTTTACACATTAAACATCTTTATATATTAGTACAACTTATAAACAATTTGAATTTCAGACATAAATATCAAATTACATTTCAACCATACCAAGTTTCTTCCTAAAGTGCTCTACCTTGATTCGGGAGAGAGGCTTGGTGAGAATTTCTGCAGTTTGATCATTTGTACTAACATACTCCAACTGGATTACTTTCCTTTCTACCATATCTCTTACATAATGATAGGGGATCTCAATGTGCTTAGATCTATCATGGAAGAAAGGATTTACAGAGAGTTTGATGCAACTCTGATTATCACAATGAATAATTGTAGGATTCGAGGGCTCACCAAAGAGTCCCACAAGCAATTTACAAAGCCAAACTACTTCTCTTGCTCCCATAGAGGCTGCGATGTATTCAACTTCTGTTGAGCTCCGTGCAACTGAAGATTGTTTTTTGCAGATCCAAGAGATCATAGCCGATCCTAACTGAAGCAACATCCTGATGTGCTTTTCCGATCAGTTACACTTCCAGCCCAGTCTGAATCAGAGAATCCATGTAGATCTAGTTGATTATTTTTGTAAAGAAGACCATATCCAATAGTGCCTTGAAGATATCTCATAATATGTTTCACAGCCATAAGGTGAATTTCCTTTGGCTCACACATGAACTGGCTTAGAGCATTCAGTGCATAGCAAATATCAGGTCTAGTGTTAACCAGGTACATCAATGATCCAATCATTTGTCTATATAGGGTTGAATCTGCACACTTGGACTCTGCAACTGCTTCTTTGAGTTTGTGAAGATTGGTTTCCATAGGTGTAGACATGGGTCTACAATCCAACATTCCAAATCTCTTCATAATATCAATGGTATACTTTACTTGGTTTAGTATGATGCCATCTGATTTCTGCCAGACTTCCAAACCTAGAAAGTAGTGTAAAATGCCCAAGTCTCTCATGTCAAATTCTGAAGTTAGATCCTTCTTTCCTTGAGCAATGAGATGATCTTCTCCTGTTATCATTAGGTCATCAAAATATAAAATAATTATCAACATATCACCTTTAATTACCTTAAAGTAAAGATTAGGGTCTGCATCATTCTTGGAGAATCCCAGTCCCAAGAGGTAGCTGTCAATTCTTTCATACCAAACCCTAGGAGCCTATTTAAGTCCATACAGTGCTTTCTCTAGTCTGCATACGTGTGAGTCAGGTTTATGTCACAAAATCTTCGGGCTGTTCTAGATAGACTTCCTCTTCAATGGTTCCATTTAGGAAGGCAGTTTTTACATCCATTTGGTGAATCTTCCAGCCTTTAGCTGCAGCAATGGCTATCACAACTTTCACAGATGTGTAACGGGCAACAAGTGCAAATGTTTCTTCATAATCAATGCCTTCCTTCTATGAGAAACCTCTTGCCACAAAACGTGCCTTGTATTTTTCTATACTTCCATCAACAGCATGTTTGATTTTGAAGAGCCATTTAGAAGAGACAACAGATTTCCCTTTTTGGTCTAGGCACTATATCCCATACATCATTTTTTAGAATGGACTGATACTCTTTTGTCATTGCATCCTTCCATACTTGATGTCTGAAGGCTTCTGAGACACTGGAGGGTTATGAATTTATGATGTTATTCATTAGAGCAACATAGCTAGAGAACCTTCTGGGTCTTTTACTTTCCCTAAATGTTCCTTTGGGTGCTGCATGGTCCTCGGCTTCTTTGATCATCTTTCTAGCCCAAAGTGGCCTCTTTCTGTCGTTGACATTTGTATTCTCATCTGAAGTAGAAGGAATTTCATGTGGCACTTCCTCAGGATGCTCCCTCTCAGTCTCATGGGTAGAATCCTCGTATAAGATTCTAGGTGAATAAGTTTCTATCTCATTTGAACTTCTTTGTAGAAACCCTTGTTTCCCCGTTTCCTGAATCTGACTGATTTTATTGTGTTTTGCGTTTTTTTGATTGTTTTTGTGTTTTTGCATGAAAAGAAGAAATTGCGATTTTGCAATAATTTGAAATAAATTCACTAAAAATTATATAACTCTGGAAACTATGAAATCTATTGAGAATATAGATGCCAGACTCTTTATTATTCTTCTGAGACGATTACAATGAATAACCTATTGCATGCAAATAAAAAGGCAATGAATTTTTATGAGAGAACCTGATTTCCTTTGCTGCAATAAATGATCAGCTTGAGATAGTACGGCTGAGTTGAATGGTCTTTGTCTGGCGCCTGGAAGAAGAATCCAAGGCTAGTAAATGATGCGCCCTTGATAATGAAATCTAACTGCAAATGAAGAAGGCGTTTTGCTCTGAAAACCCAAGTACGGCTCTCCTTGAACAGTACGGCCAGGTACAGAAAAGTACGGCCTGATGACAGCTGCAGCAATGATTAAAAAGTATGGCCTCCTTTGTAATCAATATCCAGACTCTGATAATGGTGCGCCTTGATTGATATATATTCTCTGGATGCAACACTAATAGAAACTCTGAAGATAATTAATTCTCTGAAGCTCTGTGATTTCTCCTGAATGAAGAAATCTCTAACAGGCAATAAATCAGGAGTTATTTCACACCCTCTGAACTGCTTCCAATGGAGATGGCTCGTTCCCCAAGGAATTCGAGACTGAAACCCTAAAGCTTCTTGCTCAGACAAAACTTGACCAATTTCCAAAATCAATAATCACATAATGGCTCAAAACCCAATGCAAATGCACTATATTTCTCAAAAGTGCGATTTCCTCAATAATAGGGTTTATTAAAATATTCGACTTTTAATTCTTTTAATCTTTCCATAGACTCAGCCAAATTTTTATAATAAAATATAATTGTCAATTTGGCCCCTTCTGATGATGGCGACCCCCTCAATTAAGAATCACTTAAGTTATAATATAATATTATAACTTTATATTATAATCAAATAAATTAACATTTAATTAATACAATTAAATATTAATA
>VDFB02125256.1:0-34318 GCA_007258455.2 Sequoia sempervirens | reverse complement strand
GTATGGTTTAAAACTAGTGAGGTTCTATCCAAGGGGGTTTGATCTAAGGTGATTTGATCAAACCCTCTTCAATTGGAATCCTTAAAATGGATCTTTTTAAGGCTTAAATCATTATATTTTCTAAAAATATGTGATTTCAACTAAAACTCATTCCTCTCAGGAATTGTAAACCACTATTATGACAACAATGTGACACATAGGATTGATGTGAAATTTGTTGATGTGGTGATTGGACTTGATGTTGTGCTTGTTGGATTTGACAAGTGGCAATGAGGTGATGGGCTTCTGCTATGAGTTGATGCATTTGAGTTGATTGGTTTGTTTGAAGTTTTTGGATCATGTCATGGATTCCTTGAATGGCTTGTTGGTTTAAAGGTGATTGGCTTGTTTGAGCTTCGTGAAGTATGTGAACAAGCTTTTCTACTATGTATTCTAATGTTGGAATGGTGTCACTACGATGATGATTTAAAATGATTAGTATGTGAGTGCTTGAATGACTAGGATGATTTTCCTTGGAAAGATTGGATGATGTGGAAAATGTTTATTGAAATTTTGACTTGGGAAATATCAAACCCAAGATCTCACATGTAAATGCATGAACACACACACAAAACACAATGATAAATTTTTCTTTCAAGATTAGATGTGATTAAGCAAACACTTGCATACACAACAACAAACCTAATGTTATTCAAGTGGGTATGCCCAGTTAGGTCTCAAGCTAGGATGCACAAGGTTGACTAGGGATTATTTGAAAGAAAAATCCTGCCACACAACCACAAGAAAGGGGTAACCCACCATTCACCTTCACTTCCCAAAGGTATAAATTTCTTTGGGGCTTAGCCAAGAGTACCAAAATTTCAACTCCCAAAGAGGCGTGTATTTGGATTCACACCTTGATTGAGATCATCCCTTGGAGGGGTGTCTGCTCCAAGAATGCCACCTAAGAAGGGTATGACAAAAGTGGACAAAGTGAGGTGCTTTTAACCACACACATAGTCAACTCACACTCACAATGATTAATTTCCCTTTAGATAATCGAAATGTGTCTAAAACAGTTCAAACACTTATTCCTTTTAACCCCAAGTCGAGATGTGTGATTGAAGACAATGGTTCATTTTAACCCAATTTCAATGATTTGACAACAAACAAGATTTATCTTAGACCCCAAAATCCAAATGGGTGATCAAACAAGTTGTTCTTTTTAAGCCCAAAATTGAAGTGTGTTGATAAGTAATTATTAGAGATGAAAGATGGAATGTATGCACCTAGACTTTCTTTAGCTACAATTTTTTTCCCACTTGATCCAATTTGTCTTTTGAAATGTTTATTTTTTAGGACATTCACAAAATCAACAACAAAGCCAAAACCCTATCAAAATAATTTGTCACTAATATTATAGGGTTAGCCAGTCAAGACAAATCTAATTTTTGGAAACAAAATTAGCATAAAAAATAGAAACACAAAGAACAAACCAATATTTAAATTTCAAGAGCTTTCCAAAAATGTAAAGAAATCTAAAATATTTGCAGTTTTGCATCCAAAATTAATTTTTCATGAAAAATCATTAAAAAATTATAAAAATTCAAAACATGTCCCAAAATTCTGATTTTTAGATTGAAGGTCCCTGATATTATCCTAGATCTATAGAAATTATTTTGTGAAAATATCTACAACCATTTGTGAGATATAAGAAAATCTTTGTAAAACCCTAATTTTCAAAGATTTGATTTTTATCTAATTATTTTTCATCAAAACTAAAAACATAATGAACAAAACCCTACTAGAATTCAGAGAGCTTTCCATAAATATAAATAAATTTAAAACATTCTCTAATTTTCTCTCAAAATTGACTTTTTATGAAAAATAACAAAAAAATTATATAAAAAATTAAAACATATCCAAAAAATCTGATTTTTGGACTGAAATCTTTTGATATTGTCCCCAACTTGTAGAATTGTTTTTGTGAAAATATGTGTAGTCATTTGAGAGATATGGTCGAAGCTTTGAAAACTAGGGTTTTGTCCAAAAATGATGCAAAACCTACAAGAAAAAGCTAATAAAACCTACAACAAAAAGGATCCAACTCTGAAATTCCTCAAAATTTATCAAAATATTGAGCCAAAATGAGTTAGGGAGTTCACACCAGGTTCACCAAAATATATATGATAAATTTGGATAAATAAAAATGATAAAACAATAACACACATTACTTAATCCAAATCTTCAATACCTCAAATAGATGCAATGATGAATGAATTGGTCGATTGATTTGATACGTTGCTTGCTCAATTTGCTAGAATAACATTAAGATGGAGATGATAGATAGATGCTAATATATAGAAATGGATGAATGATTCAAAAATGATTTATAAAGCAAAAGGATGCTTGAATAATCGACCCCTAATGGATTATGAGAGGGTTGATTTATACAAAAATTCTGATTTGGATTATGGTTGAGATTGGATGTCAATAATGTCATAGTCAATAGCCAAGATTAAAAGTTGTAGCATGAAATAGGGTTAGGGCTAAATTAGGGAAAATGATAAGGATGAAGGGTTGAGATTGAATTATGATATAATTCAATCAAGGGCTAGGATTAAATGAGATTTCAAGAGATAAGATTCGATGCCAAAGATTTTGAATCCACTCTTGAGTTTAAGAGGTGGGACTTCTTGCGGGTGGTGGATCTCACCTACAGGTGACTAGTCTCGCCCTTGCTCACCCTGAGTACCCAAGATACAGGTCACTGGGCCACTGGGCTGGGTCGTGGGGACAACCCTATAGAAACAAAAAAAAATTTGATTTGGAAGATAAGATTAGCATGGATTAAGAGGTGAGAGGAGAAATTAATAAAAATTATTTAATCTAGGTGGCCAATGAATAATTAAATAATAAAGATATTATTTAATTATAGAAGAATGTGACAAAGAGGGCCTTTTGAATTAAATAATGATTTAATTCAAAATTTAAGAGAGTGGACGAAATTAAATAAATAAAATTTACTTAATTAATCAAGAAGAATAACGATAGAAATTAAATAATTAAATAATTAAAATTATTTAATTAATAGAAGACATATGACATTAGAAAATAATTAAATAATTAAAAATTATTTAATTATGAATAATGAAAGAATGAAAGGGGAAATGACGGAGAAAACAAGAGTCGTAGGCCTAGGACAATTTTTAGTGTACAATTTTCCCTAAATTAAGCTAAATTTGATACTTATCACATAAGATGACTAAAAAGTTATCTCTAAAGAGCCCTCATTGAGTGACACATCAAGATAATCTTATTAGTAAATAAGAGAATATCAATATAGACTCTATAGAATAAATAACCTTATATATTCTCATAAAGTATTTGATGTGATTTCCTCTAACTCATCAACGAACTGAAAAAGTAAGAAGGGAGCGTGGAAAACCTGAGTAACACTTATAATACATTAAATATCATGTGTTTCATCATTTATCATTCCTACTTTACTAAGAGTAAATTCATAAAATATCATCTCTAAATAAACCTTCAAGGCAAAAGACCCAATTTCTAAAACCTCCACAAATAATTATAATAAAATTGTGAAATTCATTTTAAAAATCAATAGAAAATATATTACACTTTAAACTTATTTTCTCACTTTTTTAATATTAATTGTTAAAGTGAATATGTAATTTATAATATAATAATTCTTCTATTTTAGTTATGATAAAAAAAACTAATCAAATATTTAATTAATTTTTACAAGGAAAAAATGACACAAATCATTAAACTAGCAATTGCACCTTGGTGTGCAATGGGTTTACCAAAGAGGTGTAAAAGATCAAGTATGGAAATTTTGGTAGTTCATCTAGAAAATGATGTTGTTTGTACAATAGAGGTTTCAATGAAAAAGTGGTAGTTTAAAATAAACTATCCATCCACTTACATAGACTAGACATAACTAAAATTAAACTTTTGAATCAACAAGATAATTAGGCTCCATTACTAACAGGTTCATGTTATTTTCATAATAGGGAAAGAGGGAGAAAGGGAGAGATAGGGATAGAAAGAGGGAGAGGGGGAAGAGAGATATTAAAAATAAAAATAAATTATATTAAAATTTTAAAAATAAAATGAAACCTATTATAAAGATATTTTTTAACTCAACTTCTATATATAAATAATAATTATTAATATTTTAGAAAATGCTAAAATGCTAATGCTATCATATGTTTAATGGATGAGAGGATGAAGTTGTTTCTACCATCAAGAGCTAGGGTAGCAACGAATCTTTTGCAGAGCTACAAAGATGAAGACGAGAGTGTTGGAAAAAATCATTTAGGGCGGAAGGTAGGGGAAACCTCTGTGCGTGGTGGAAGATGTGATGTGGGATATTCAGAGGGAAGATAGTAGGAACTCTTTCAAGGGGCAAGAAATATTGTTTGGACACAAACCACCAGGTGATCGATGTGACAAATAAAGTAGTAAAGACCAATAAACCGTCAATTCTCTTGTAGGAGGAGCTAGACGAGGAGGTAAAGCACAATGTCACAGTGTTCTCACATTTAGGATTGATAGGAAATTTTAGGGGTTTTTGGCCTCGGTTGTGTTATTTACACAAATGAATTTCAGAGCACTAGGAACCGATTGTGGATGGTGGTGTCCAAATCTACCTAGCTGCCATATGATTTTTTATTATTGTTTTTGAATCTATAGCTGATAAAAATAAAGTCCTATGTGATTATTTCTGGAGTTGGGAGGAGAAATTTTCCCTATCCTTGAACCCATGGCAGTCATATTTCAACCTTGCAATAGAGATCTTTGAAAAAGTACCTATGTGGGTAAGACTCTCAAACTTCCCACTACATTTTTGGTTTGAGTCTTGCTTAGAGGCCATAGGAAATTCTTTAGGAGATTTTATGATGATTGATTAGGCTTCTTCAAACCTCTTGCACTCCACCTATGCCTAGATCTTGGTAGAGATGGAGGTTACAAAGACACTCCTTAAAGAGGTCTTAATCAAAACCTCTGAGGGATGTTGTACCGAAGGGGTACCTTTCAATTGCAGGAGATGTTTCCAGACTAGACATATTGCTGCACAATTCTCAAGGCCCAGATGGTCCAAACCAGCTACTTGGTGGTAGGATGTCTCTTCCAGACATTATACGGTGGAGAAACAGAGGGGGAGAAAGGAAGAGAAAGACACGGATAGCCCTCAGGTAGAGGGAAACTCTGATATTCCTCAAACAAATAGGGATTCATATCAATTCGGGGGGTTGAGGCATGTTGAGGTGCCCATCTCAAACTGTGTTGATGAAGGGAGAGCCATTGAAGGTTTGGAAGAACAAACCCAACATGGTGCTAAAAATATAGACTGTAGAGAGAAATTAGGCCAAGTGAAGGCACGGGAAAAAGGGGAGAGTAGAAGAAAGGAAGAAGGAAAAAATGGGAAAGAAATGGTTGAAAAACATGAAGAATCAAAGGCACAACATGCAGCTTTCGAGGTGTGTCAATCAAAGGAGTCAATGTTGGAGAAAAGTAGACTTGCAGAGAAAGGAAATTATTTGTTGTGGCAGAAGGAGGCTGCAAAGGTGAAAGATGGCTAGCAAGTCATCAAGGGGAAGAAAGATAAGAATTTCAAAAAGAAAAGTTTTTCTATGGTTCTCCTGTCTCAGACCAAGGGAAGACCAATTCATTCTTCTAATTTGTAGACTTGCTTATAGGTCCTTTTCTGGGTTTTGTGGACTTAAATGTCAATCTATGGTGTCTATAGTGTCTCCTTTTCTGGCTAGAGCCAATAATTTATTATGTAATTTATTTCCATAATTAATTAAAAAAAAATCTATTACCAACCAAAAAAAAAATTATTAATATTTCTCGGCAAGTGCGGATATGATGGAGAGTTGGGTGACAACAAAGTTTAAATGAAGAAAGGTGATGGAGAGTGTGTATTGGTCATCTGACCGGCCTCATAAATGCAAATTCTTGGCAAAGGATGGGGTGGAGTGGGAATTCTTAGATGATGGATGGGGTGGTAGTTTACATAGGGTCATGTTACAAGTGCATAATTTTTGAATGTTTGGCTTGTTGATGGCATTGGGTTTTGTCTCTGTGGGTGGTTTTCAGGTGGTTAGTAGAATTTGGATAGAAAATTGCTCTGAAATGTACTACTCTTTTATAATCAATACAAAACATTTACGTGTAAAAAATATATATTAATATTTTAACTTATATATATGAATAATATAAATTATTACTATTATTATCGAGAACTTATTATTATAAAAATTTATATAATAATATTATTAAAACATTCATGTTTAAAATAGTATATTGTTAATGTATTAATATAATATATATAATTATATAATTATATGATATATATTATATATTATAAACATACAATTATATTATAATATATCTTAATTGTTTAGGTTTATCTATAATATAGTTATATATATAATATATAATAGTAATTATGATGTATATATAAAATAATGTCATTAAATAATTGAATAGTAAATAATAAAAAATAACAAGGTAAAAAAGTAATTCTTATTTTTTTAACTCAACCTCTATATATGAATAATAATTATTAATATTTCAACTTATATATACCAATAATATTTATTATTATTTTTATACAACAGGTGTCCCTGCATCCCCTTCTGGTGAGATCCCCCTCCAACTTTGCTACCTGCGTAGGCTATATCAATAATAATTATTAAAAACTTATCATTATTTAATATAAAGAAGTTAAATGATAACATTATTAAATTTTTCAAGTTTATAATAATATATTGTTAATGTATTAATATAATACATATAATTATATTATAATATATCATACTATTACATTTGTCTATAATATAATTATGTATATAATAGAAAAATAATTATAATGTATATATTAAATAATGGAGTTGGCTAACTACTAGATAAAAAGCACCTATGTACATACAAAAATGCATGAAAAACATACATGGAAACATACATAACATGATGCGATGTCATAGTGCGGGGCCCGCCAAATGGGCGATTATGGAGAAAAGTGGCACTAGGATCAAATGACTGGAGATGGTTAGGTGTGAGTTAATGGTGCTGTCAGCTGGGTTTTTCCCACCCATAGTTGGGGGAAAAAGGTGGGAAGGTTTGCTTTCTCAGCAAGTCTCTTTTTTTTCGCACGGGAAAAGTGGAAGGGAAAGTGATGTGAGCAGAAATGGAGCCTTTCTATTTTGAGGAAGAAAGGAGAAAATATTATTTATTTTCAAACTGCACTTTGAAAGGGAAAGCTGAAGGTCCAAGTGCATGTGGACGACAAAGACTTGCAGGAGAATACCGATGAAATCAAGGTTGTGATCTGAAGTGTGGAGTGCACATGGAGGAGTTGGAGGAGAATACCGATGAAATTTGAGGTGAGGGGTAATTGGGTTACAAGCAGAGGGTTTTACAAGATTTTTTAATATGAAATTTGGGAAACCCAATGTAGAGTCATTTAAATGTATGAATATCTTCAAAATCACACATTCCATTGTTGTGTTTAAATTTTAGTTGATTGGAAAAAAAGTCCACAAAATAAATGTAAGGTGAATACCGATGAAATTTGAAGTGAGGGGTAATTGGGTTATAGGTAGAGGGTTTTACAAGATTTTTTAATATGAAATTTGGGAAACCTAATGTGGAGTTATTTAAATGTATGAATGTCTTCAAATTAACACATTCCATTCTTGTGTCTCAATTTTAGTCAATTCAAAAAAAAAGTGCAGAAAATAATTATGAATGGGAAACACACTACTGGGTTTTGGTTATTTGAATCTCCTTGTTTAAATGTAAAGGGCTGTCTCATGGTGGGTTGCTTGCTTCTTAACACCCACATTTGTGCAATGTGGAATGTTACAAAATAGTATGAATGTCTTCAAATTAACACATTACATTCTTGTGTTTTAATTTCAATCAATTGAAAAAGAAGTGCATAAAATAATTGTCAATGGGAAACGCACTGTTGGGTTTCAGTTATGCGACTCTCCTTGTTTAAATGGAAAGGGTTTTCTCATGGTGGTTTGCTTGCATCTTAACACCCACGATTTTGCAACATGGAATGTTACAAAAAATTATGAATTTCTTCTAATTCACACATTCCATTCTTGTGTTTTAATTTCAGTCGATTGAAAAAAAAAGTGCACAAAATAATTGTAAATGGGAAACATACTACTAGATTTCAGTTATTTGAATCTCCTTGTTTAAATATAAAGGGTTTTCTCATGGTGGGTTTCTTGCTTCTTAACATCGACAGTTGTGCAACATGGAATGTTACAAAAAAGTATAAATGTCTTCAAATTAACACATTCCATTCTTGTATTAGAATTTCAGTAGATTGAAAAAAAAAAGTGCACAAAATAATTGTCAATAGGAAATACATTGCTGGGTTTCAGTTATGTGAATCTCCTTGTTTAAATGGAAAGGGTTGTCTCATGGTGGGTTTCTTGCATCTTAAAACCCATGGTTTTTCAACATGGAATGTTACAAAATAGTATAAATGTCTTTCAATTTACACATTCCATTCTTGTGTTTTAATTTCAGTCAATTGGAAAAAAAAAGTGCACAAAATAATTGTGAATGGGAAACACACTGCTAAGTTTCAGCTATTTAAATCTCCTTGTTTAAACATAAAGGATTGTCTCATGGTGAGTTGCTTGCTTCTTAACACCCACAGTTGTGCAATGTGGAATGTTACAAAACAGTATGAATGCCTTCAAATTAACATATTTCATTCTTGCACGTTTTAATTTCAGTCGATTGAAAAAAAAAGTACACAAAATAATTGTCAATGGGAAACACACTATTGGGTTTCAGTTATGTGAATCTCCTTGTTTAAATAGAAAGGGTTGTCTCATGGTGGGTTGCTTGCGTCTTAACTCCCATGATTTTGCAACATGAAATGTTACAAAATAGTATGAATGTCTTCAAATTAACACATTCCATTCTTGTGTTTGAATTTTAGTCGATTGAGAAAGAAGTGCACACAATAATTTTCAATGGGAAACACACTGTTGGGTTTGAGTTATGTGAATCTCTTTGTTTAAATGGAAAGGGTTGTCTCATGGTGGGTTGCTTGTGTCTTAGCACCCATGGTTTTGCAACATGGAATGTTACAAAACAGTATGAATGTATTCTGATTCACACATCCCATTCTTATGTTTTAATTTCAGTCAATTGAAAAAAGAAGTGCACAAAATAATTGTGAATGGGAAACATACTTTTGGTTTCGATTATTTGAATCTCCTTGATTAAATGTCAAGGGTTGTCTCATGGTGGGTTGCTTGCTTCTTAACACCCATAGTTGTGCAATGTGGAATGTTAGAAAATAGTATGAATGTCTTTAAATTAAGACATTCCATCCTTTTGTTTTAATTTAAGTCGATTGAGAAAAAAGTGTACAAAATAATTGTCAATGGGAAACACTCTGCTAGGTTTTAGTTATGTGAATCTCCTCGTTTAAATGGAAAGGGTTGTCTCATAGTGGGTTGCTTGCATCATAACACCCACAGTTTTGCAACATGGAATATTACAAACTAGTATGAATTTATTCCAATTCACGCATTCCATTCTTGTGTTTTAATTTCAATCAATTGATAAAACAAGTGCACAAAATAATTGTGAATGGGAAACACACTGCTGGGTTGTAGTTCCTTGAATCTCCTTGTTTAAATGTAAAGAGTTTTCTCATAGTGGGTTTCTTACTTCTTAACACCCATGGTTGTGCAACATACAATGTTACAAAATAGTATGAATGCCTTCAAATAAACACATTCCATTCTTGTGTTCTAATTTCAGTCAATTGAAAAAAAAATTGCACAAAAAAATTGTCAATGGGAAACACATTGTTGGGTTTCAGTTATGTGAATCTCCTTGTTTAAATGGAAAGGGTTGTCTCATGGTGGGTTGCTTGCATCTTAACACCCACGGTTTTGCAATATAGAATGTTATAAAATAGTATGAATTCACACATTCCATTCTTATGCTTTAATTTTAGTTGATTGAAAAAAGAAAATGGACAAAATAGTTTTCAATGACAAACACACTGTTGGGTTTCATTTATTTGAATCTCCTTGCTTAAATGTAAAGGGGTTTCTCATGATGGGTTGCTTACTTATTAACACCCATGGTTGTACAATGTGGAATGTTACAAAATAGTATCAATGTCTTCAAATTAGCACATTCCATTCTTGTGTTTTAATTTCAGTCAATTGAAAATAGAAGTGCACAAAATAATTATCAATGGCAAACACATTGTTGGGTTTCAGTTATGTGAATCTCCTTGTTTAAATGGAAAGGGTTGTCTCATGGTCGGTTGTTTGATTTTTAACACCCACATTTTTGCAACATTGAATGTTACAAAATAGTATGAATGTCTTTCAATCCACACATTCCATTCTTGTGTTTTAATTTTAGTCGATTGAAAAAAGAAGTGCACAAAATAATTTTGAATGGGAAACACATTGCTAGGTTTCAATTATTTGAATCTCCTTGTTTAAAAGGAAAGGGTTATCTCATTGTGGGTTGTTGGATTCTTAACACCCATGGTTGTGCAATGTGGAATGTTAAAAAATAGTATGAATGTCTTCAAATTAACACATTTCATTCTTGTGTTTCAATTTCAGTCGATTGAAGAATTTTTTTTACAAAATAATTGTCAATGGGAAACACACTGTTGGGTTTCAGCTATGTGAATCTTCTAGTTTAAATGGAAAGGGTTGTCTCATGGTGCTAGGTTTCTTGCATCTTAACACCCATAGTTTTGCGACATGGAATGTTACAAAATAGTATGAATGTATTCCAATTCACACATTCCATTCTTGTGCTTTAATTTTAGTTGATTGAAAAAAGAAGTGCACAAAATAATTCTCAATGGGAAAAACATTGTTGGGTTTCAATTATTTGAATCTCCTTGTTTAAATGTAAAGGGTTGTCTCATGGTGGGTTTCTTGCTTCTTAACACCCACAGTTGTGCAACATGGAATGTTACAAAATAGTATGAATTTCTTCAAATTAACACATTCAATTCTTGTGTTGAACTTTTAGATGATTGAAAAAATCAAGTGCAAAAAAAATAGTGATTTGGAAAACACATTGTGAATGGGAAACACACTGCTGGGTTTTAGTTATTTGAATCTCCCTATTCAAATGTAAAGGGATGTCTCATGGTGGGTTGCTTGTTTCTTAACACCCATGTTTTTGCAACATGAAATGCTACAAAACTGTATGAACATCTTCCAAATCACACATTCTATTATCATGTTTAAATCTTGCACCATTGAAAAAAACATTGCACAAAATAATTGCAATTGGGAAAACACAGTGTTGGGTTTTAGTTATTTTAATCTCCCTGTTTAAATGTAAAGGGTTGTCTCATGGCAGGTGGGTTGATTCTTAGCACCCACGATTTTTCAACATGGAATATTACAATATAGTATGAATGTCTTCGAAATCAAAAATTCCATTGTTGTGGTTTTAATTTTTGCATGATTGTAAAAGTAGTGCACAAAATATTTGTAATTCAAAAAACACAGTGTTGGGTTTTAGTTGTAAGTGCATTTTATTTGTACATTTAGAGCAGCTTCTTCCTTATCAACCCTTAGGATAGTAACGTCCATTTTTTGGATAGAGTTTTGAATGTCTTCAATACTTGTTTGTAGCTTTGCAGTTGCTCTTCGGTTAGCTTGGAGAGTGTCTTTCTCATTAGAGAATGTAGAGGTTTTTTGTTTGATAAGTTATTTACAAAAATTGTCTTCCATTTCACACATCGTTTTCATGTGTCTGGCCAATTATTTCTCTTTTTTTGGAATGAAATCCTTTCCTTGTTTACACAATACGAAGGTAATGAAAGGAACATCTTCAAAATATAAAACAAGTCACAACTAGACTAGACATTGTGTTTGAACTTTCTCTAATTAATGAACTATAGGTATGTTGGAAAACACTATGGGTTGTACTTTCAATATGTTTGCTTGATGTAAGGTGAAGGGTGGAATTTTTTACTTTTGAGCTTGATGTTCTTTTGCTGGTCTTGTTTAGTTTTATGTTCATAGATGTTTGACTTCATTGACTCATTTTTTTATCACTAGATGTAATGATCATGTTTTTTTCTTTTCACATTGTTGGCATCCATAGAAGTAATTACATGTTATTATTCATGTTAGGCTTATAGGCTACATAAAAAGTTGCAGGTTGGACTTCCCATCCGGTTGTTCAACCTGCACTTTTTTAGTTCATGCATTTTCATATGCACTTTTGTTAGTCATGTTAACTCACCCCATGTGGAATGGTCGATATCACAACATGCCTGCTCAGGTAAAAAAGATGTGTACACCCCATATACTATGACATCTTATTCTTCTATCACATGAGGTTGTGATTTAACATGTGGTCTTTATGTCACTTCGAGGTTACAGTAGACATTGTGTTTTCCAACATGCATTGGTTGATAGGAAAAGCTACACATGTATGACTTTCTTGATTCGCTCCATTATTGATTCATTATTATTTCAACAGATGCAAAAACATATTTATTCTTTTGGCCTTGCTGGCACCAATGGATGCACATTTATTTACATAGAAGGTTCTAAAGGGTTTTGGTTGCCCTGTAACCTTTCCTCTCCATTAACACATACACATGCACCACAACCAAGGTATCTTCCCTAATACATCCATTCTTGGAACTGTAGAATTAATTACATAGTGTTATGCACATTACACTCATATGCCACATACAAAGTTGCAGGTTGAACCACTAATCATGTGGTTCAACCTTCAGTTCCTTTTTTTCATGAATTTCTAGATATGCCTTTGTTTAACATGTTAAGCCCCCCTAAATGGAAGGCTGAATATCACAACATGCCTCCTTAGGTAAGAGGTTTGTACACCCCATATTCTCTAAAATCTTTGTTATATTTACATTCAGGGTTGTGGTCTTTATGTCAATTTGGAGGTTCATCTACACGCTGTGTTTTCCAACCTACATTTGCTTACATCATGGTTGATAGAAAATCTTACACCTTTATAACTTTCCTCATACACTCCATTACTAATTCCTCTTTTTTTCAACAGATGCAAGAAAAATGTTATTGTTTTGGCGTTGCTCACAACAATGGATGCACTTTTTTTTACATACAAGGTTGTAATCAAAGGTTTTGCTTGCCCTCTAACCCTTCCTCTCCTTTAATACTTACACACGCATCACAACCAACGTATATTCCCATTATAATACATCTGTTGTTGCCATTGTATAATTAATTACATATTGTGATGCATGTTACACTCCTACGCCACATATGAATTTCTACGTTGAACCACTGAATGTGTGGTTCAACCTTCACTTGTTTATTTCCTTAATTGCTAGAAGTTCTTTTTCTCCTCATGTAAAGTCACATAAAATGGAAGGCTGAATATCACAACATGGTTCCTCAAGTAAAAGAGGTTGTTACACCCCGTATTCTCTAAAATATTTGTTATATTTACATGTGGGGTTGCAGTCTTCATGTAAATGTGGAGGTTCATCTACACGCTGTGTTTTCCAACCTACATTCACTTACATCATGGTTCATATAAAATTTTACACCTTTATACCTTTCCTTATACACTCCATTACTGATAAATATTTTTTTCCAATAAATGCAAGAAACATGTTATCATTTTGGTGTTGCTCCCAACAATGGATGCACTTATTCTTTTTACATACAAGGTTGCCATCAAAGGTTTTTTTTACCCTCTAACCTTCCCTCTCCTTTAACACTTACACACGCAACACAACCAACGTATCTTCCCACGATAATACATCTATTGTTGCTATTGTATAAGTAATTACATATTGTGATGCATGTATACTCCTATGCCACATATGAAGTTCTAGGTTGAACCATTGATCGTGTGGTTCAACCTTCACTTGTTTATTTCATTAATTACTAGATGTGCTTTTTCTCCTCATGTTAAGTCATGCAAAATGGAAGGATGAATATCACAACATGCACCTCCTTAGGTAAAAGAGGTTTGTACACCCAATACTCTCTGAAATCTTTGTTATATTTACTTGCAGGGTTGCGGTCTTTATGTTAGTGTGAAGGATCATCTACACACTGTGTTTTCCAACTTGCAATCACTTACATCATGGTTCATAGAAAATTTTGCAGTTTTATGCCTTTCCTCATACTCTCCATTACTGATTCATTTTTTTTCAATAGATGCAAGAAACATGTTATCATTTTGGCATTGCTCGCAGCAATGGATGCACTTTTTTTACTTTCTCTTCCATATTAGGATGGCATCAATGGTTTTGCTTACCATTTTTTTGTTGTCCTTGTCTATGTCCACGTATACATTGAGATGGACTGTTTGATTTCCAGCATGCGTTTGTGTTATATTTTATGCCTAGCTTGATTGAGTCTATCACCTTTAATTTGCCTCAGTTGAAGTCGAAAACCTCATATTGGTTTCACGTGGGTGATAGCTATGCAAGCACATTTTATCTATGTTTAATGAATGGTTTATTTCTTTTTCTTCACACAATCCACACTAATGTTAAATATTCATCCAATTCTGTCATTTCCTAGAATGGGGAGAGGTTTGAAATGGAAGAAGCAAGACGAATTACAGGTGCAAGATGTACAAAATGGAGGCTCTCCTTTTTTGTCTTCCGATTTGGAATGGGTTGATATTTCCATCAACAAGGATAAGGTCCCTAACCTTGTTGTAGCAATTCCTCTTATGAGACTTGATCATTTCATTTGCAGTGAAATTTCCATTGAAGGTTTTGAAACCAAATTTGTGTACAAGAAAATAAGATAACCTACCGCCTCTTGTCCTATTGACAACATAACTTATAGAAAAACAATTTCCTATCAGAGGTTTGTATCTTTCAACATTCATTTCTATGGTCAAATGATAGTTTACTCTCCTTGGTTCAAGATGATGAGATGATCCCTTTCTTGCAGCTACTAGTGTCAATACGGTCCTCAAGACAAGAGAGGCCAACCTCCACCAGAGAAGAAACCACATAAGATGTTTATACAAATGTGAGGTTGTCACTACCACTTCATGGTGAAGGTTATGAATGACAAACCTGATGTTTCCTATATTATCTACAAAGAAGTGTTCGACATTGATAAAAATGGTTAGTTTTTCCATAGCATTCAAGAAAAAAGTGGAGAGAAGTGTTATATGTTTTTTGCTAATCTATTCGTGGAGTGAAAAAGCTATATTGAAAGCCTTTTCTCATGGATGTTAGTGTCAATGAAATAATGGATAGACACATCTACAATCTTGTGTTATGTGGCATTATTCGACAAGTATCCTAAAGTGGAGTGCATAGGACTTTAACAACTTCTTCTACTTTCAATTGCCCGATGGGAACAATACACCTTTTGTTATCGAGGTTTAGACTCCATGGATGCTGGATAGGATGGTTAGCTGCTCGCACAATTAAGTCATCTCAATGGATTTCATGTTTGCAACTAACAAATATGGGGTGAGGTCTTACAAACATTGACAAATAGTTTTTCATGTTTTCAATGATCTTGTTAGCTGTAAACTTCACAATGCTCATGTTGAGTTGTTCTATCTACAATATCCATTGTATACTATCCTCATTTTTGATGAGCAACAGAGTGGTGTGTCGGTTATGTGGGTAGTCTCCTCACAAAACAAGATTGAGAAATTCTCTGTGCAGCATTGTACGACAGTGGAAGAAGAGCCAAGCCCGACTAGAGAATCAATGCACTTTTTGACTAATGACGTGACCATATAAATCCAACCCATATAGTATGTGCATCCCTTTCTTAATTTGTGTACCTTTTTCATTTTCTATTTTCTATTAGGGTTGTCTTTTAATGTCATGTGCTTTTATGCCTCCGGCATGTCAAAAGGGCTTGGCTAAAGAATGTATATAAGTATGCAGCCAAGGAAAGGAAATGGACATCTTCCGTAGCCTTGATGTGATCATGATGGCAATCGGTGACATCAAATATTGCGTCACTCAGCTATTGAACTCTTTCTTTCAGGATTTCAATTATCAACCCTGATTCTTAGAGTACTTCAACAAGACCTGGTGCAAAGGAGAAGGTCGAATTGGTGAACTTTGACAATTTTTGTCACCTCGCAGGATTCACACCATTCAAATTCTTTGATGTCACCTCTAATATGTTGTTTAGAAATTTGGGGAGCACCTTTTTGTTTGTGACTAGCCTTGGAATTTGCAGGGGAACACTTGCAAACATGTCCTCGAGGTTGTTAAATTGATGAAAAGATCATTTGTCGTTGAAGGGGTCGTCCAGGTAAGTGAATTTCAATTTGAATTGTGTTACGTTATTGGTGTCAATTGTGTTTTGATTTGTCTACTACATAATATAGATTTCTTCTTTATGGTCATTTAGACGGGGGGGGAACCAATTGATATAGGGATGGATTTGAATGACATTGTCATAGGAGGGTATAGAGGAAAAAAATCCAACTGTTCTCACCCCTACGCAAGCTCCTATCACTCATGTATATGATGAACATGTGGTGACAATGTCTCTTTGGAATGACACAAATGAACTCTTGAAGAAAGCGATGCGTACACCACTACAATCTCTACAACAAGTGCAATCATACACAGTTTGCGTGGATAGGTTTCTAGAGGAACTACAAAAATCAAATGCATTATCATTTGAATTCATTTCATATCCTAATGAAGGTGCAACTAGCACCATTTGCATGCTTCCACGGTTTAGTGCAAGCAAGGATCGTCGTCGAGGTCAAACCTAGCGTATGAATCATTCTACACAACATTCAGATCATCAAACCCTTGTGAATGACTCCTTTCCCTTGTCTATGAACAATAGTTTGAATCTAAATGTGAATATGGAATGTTATACTTTAGGTGCAACTGCTATGGATGTGGCAGAGGATACAACATCTAATACGGGTTACTATGACAAAACCCATTTCAATTTATATATTGTAATACAAAATTGTATTACAGATTTCTTTTTTTCTAGTATGTGCTTGTACCACGTTATAAACTTTCTAATTTCTTTTTGGGCTATATTTTTTCACTTCAGCATTCCAATATGGGGAAAGGAGTCCTCGCCGGCAACTGTCTTTCATGAGTGTAAACCCAATGGAAGGTATGGTTCAAATTTAATAACTTTTCTTACATAAGTCCAATTTTTGGTATGAAATTTTGCAATACCATGCTCTTAGAAGTGTATATGTTGAATCATGCAGGGGAAGTGAACCATTCAATGTTTAGTTGCTCATGTTTAGAGAATACACAAGTTTTCTAGTGAAAAAGGATGCATACTAGTTGGGAATTGAGGAAAGTGCATTCAATGGGGCTCAAATTTTGTTCCTAAAGCATGGGTAGACATTTCTAAACATGTTTCATTCAATGGAAGAGCATGTAAGGGTTAGCAATATAGTATTCTATTAAACCCTCATTTGTTAGAGCTTTTATTGTGCATAAAGTAAGGGTTTAGTAGATCAATGTTTTCTTGACTATTCCTAAAAGTAGATGATACCTAAGTTTTCAAACTTGTTAAAGGACTATTTGAATTCGTTAGGTGTTTTGATGAGGTAGCATTAACATGTTACCGAAATTATCACATCCACAATTGCTTTTCAAAGATACGGTTCCCAACACACTTTTTCACTAAACCCTCATTTTGAGCTATTTTCATGAGGTTTTTATGGAATTAAATATCCCCAAGCTTCCCAAACTCTAAACAATCTTCAAACATGACAAATTAAACCTGCAAAAAATTAATCTTACCTTCAACTTTGTTGCCCCAAAGTTTGATAGACATTCCCTTACTAAAAGTGAGGTTTTAGGTTAGGGTTTCATCAAAAAAGGTGAGGGTAGTGATATACCTTCTTTTAAGCATGTACATGCCTCAATAAAGGTGTTTGACTTGGTTTGAAGGTTTGAGAAAGAGTGGAATATAGTTTTCCAAGTTACACTCATGTGAATGGCTTCAAAGAAGGGTTTCCTAAATAAGCGTTTGGGGAAGACAGTCTCTGCAAACCAAGGGTGGATTTGGTGGTTAAGAGTTTCAGATAGTTAAGTTGACAAATTTGACTTTGCTGACCTATAATGAAAAACATTATTTTCTTACAGCCTGCATAAAATAAGAAGTGACTAACAACACAGTCTGTTTTCCATCCTACAACTGTGATGTGCATTTTGTGTTCCTAACGTATGAACAAATATTGAAATGGATTGTTTTGCTAAAGGTAAGGGTTGTCATAAAAGAAGAAGGTGAACTTCAAAACATTGTTCTCTTATAGTCTGCTTAAAAGAAGTCAGTCACCTCCCAATGTGTTTTCCATCATCCAATTGTTATGTGCTTTTTTTTATCGAAACATATGAAGACATATTGAAATGGAATGTTTTCTTAAAGTAAGGGTTATCAACTATCAAGAAGGTGAACTTCATAACATTGTTCTCTTATAGTCTGCATAAAATCAATAGTGTCTCACAACCTAGTGTTTTTTCCACATTTGAAATTGTTATGTGCATTTTCTATTTGAAACATATGAAGAGATAGTCAAATGGAATGTTTAGTGAAAGTAAGGTTGTCATGCATCAACATACTATTTTTATTTATGAAATGGGAAGCAATGATTTTAGTTAGAAAGATACATAAGTGCAATGAATATAATTAGCGATATGAATAAAAGCTACAAAAATATATTTTCTACAATTCATTACTTCGACTCATCTAATTGCAACAAATAGAATGCTGACATTATTTGCCATGTTGGAAAAGACACTTTATGTACTTAATGCGTGTGTTTCTAATTAGATAATGTTGTTATATGTGCTGAAATTTTTGTTGTCTTTCCTTACAGGAATTGTTCTTCCTCTTGTTCGACTCGTGCATTGCCATATGCCCATTTAAGATACTACACGTGCTACCTCATTCAGTTCCAAAGAATAGGTACAATCTCTTCACTGCTAACAGTATCTATATCTTCCACTTTGATCTCTTATTTTTCACTGTTTCGATTGCATTGACAATGAATTTCTAAGTAGAGAATGTAGGTGTACCTTCTGACAAAGTTTTTTTGTCTTTCATTTCAATAATTTGAGTACCTACTGCTGCAATTCTATAGAAGATGTCACATAGTTCACAAGCATGGGTAGCTAGTTGGTTGACCAACTACCACCCCTATCTCTCATGCAATATTATTGCATGAATTGATGAATTGAGCCTCCCGTACAGGTTGTGGGAAAATATTTTAATGAGAATTAATAGAAAGGGGCCAAGCCACACAAATTTTCACTATGATAATTATGCCCACTTCTTCAACAACGTGTTTGGTGTATGGGCACATATGGGCATGGAAGTTCAGTATTACAATCTAGAAATAGAGATTTTCAATTTATGTGATTGGCCAATGTCTCTTTACTATGAAATTCAAGACCTTTTCCTAGTTGGTTGTATCTGGAAGGTGTGCATTAGACCAATAGTTATCATACGCACAATCTTACGAACTAGTTAAGTATGAGGTTTATGAGATTCATCATGGGAGAATCTATAATTAGTAATCACATAGGTCCTCTGGAGGAATGGTTGTTGGTCATTTTCAAATTCAACCACATTTTCATGTTTGATATCCACTATGTCAGGCCCTCCTTCATGTTGCTACATGCAAATTACAAGGTGCCAACATTGTATGCTGTAAATTCCACCTTGACAATCATAGTGCAGGAAATTCTTCTGGATGCTTAGAACACAGAGATTATACCTGTTCGTAAATGATTGACATAATTCTCAGTGGTAGAAGTATTAAATGTGGATTGTAATTTTCTTCAGATTGTATAATATTGTAATTTTCTTCAGTAGTTCTCTGTGTTCTCCATTCTGCAACTTTTCTTATGCATATTCTCTTCAAAACATATAAGGATATTGAAAGGGAATGTCTACTACAAGTAATGGGTTTGTAGAAAATATGAAGGTGGACTATAATACACTAATTTCTTACATTTTGCATAATAGAAACCATTATCTTAGAACAATATTTCAGAGGTGAGGGAGAACCTTGCGTGTTTTCCATTCTACAACATTTTTTTCTGCATAGTGTGTTCCAAACGTATAAGGAAATTGAAATGGGATGTTTTTTGCAAGTAAAGGTTGTAATAAAATATGAAGGAGAAATTAAATATATTTTTTTCTTACACTCTGCATAATAGAAAGTGTTGTCATTGATGTAATACTAAAACAATGAATTACATACTCTATTTTTCAAGTTTTTTCCTACATTTTATGTGTTTGAGGCCATTGTATGGCCATATTCTAGGGATAAATCATCTCCTCCTCCATTGTACATGATAGTCCTCTGATTATACTTTATGATTCATTTCGTTTCATACAAATCTATTTCAAATTCTCAAAGATATTGAACTTTTTCTCTAGGAGGCTAAAACCCTGAGTTAGGGTAAAAAGGGTATATTAAAAATTGTGCTTGTTAGATTTGCACTATTTGAATCTCCTAAAAATTGGTGAGAGGAATGTTTGATGAGTATTCTAAATGATGTGAAGATTGAAGAGTGTGGTAAGGTGGTTTTGGGAAACTATCATGAAGCCCAAGGTTTGCAAAAAAGGCATAAAATCTGTAAATGACTTGTGTAATTGGTGACTTAATGAGTTTAGTTTCTGGAATATGAGTTATACTCTCATTTTGTTTTGGAAAAGGTTTGTGGGCATAGGTGACTCCATTCCAAGATAGGGATTGCTGAATTTATGACTTTATTGAGACCATTTATTGACTATCCTCTTAGGACAGAATTGTCAGAAGGGCTATATTGAATAGTCTTTGGAGTTTTTCAAATTTCCTTCCCTACAAGGCTAAAAAGACATTGAAGAGTCATTCAAACTAAGTTACAAGTGTAAGAGACTCATTTTTCGTTGGGTAAAGTGTTCTAACTAGTCTACAAGAGGTTTTTTTGTGCATATTATGTTTGAAATGCATAACAGTATTGAATTGGAATTTTTTGTTGCAAGTAAGGGTTATAAAATATAAAGGTGAACTTCAATACACTATGTTCTTATAGTTTACAAAATAGAAAGGGTTGTCTTGCTAGAAGAATTGGGAAGTGAGGGACAACCCTCTGTGTTTTCCATAGTGCAACTTGCTTCTCTTTTTTCCGTTTGCAACTTTTGCTAGAGGCAATAGAAGTTATCCATCCTATGCGTGGTAAAACCCTATGTGTTTTCCATCCTACAACTTTCTTTTTGTGCATCTTGTATTCGAAATGTATAACGGTATTGAAAGGGAATTTTTTGCAAGTAAGGGTTGTTATAAAATATGAAGGCGAACTTCAATACACTATGTTCTTACAGTCTATAGAAAAAAAAGTGTTGTCTTGCTAGAAGAACTGGGAAATGAGTGACAATCCTTTGTGTTTTCCATAGTGCAACTTTTGTTGGAGGCAATGAAAGTTATAAAATATGAAGGCGAATTTCAATATGTTGTCTTCCTACGGTGTGCATAACTCCAACTATTGTCTTCAAAGAAGATTTGAGAAGTGTGGTAAAACCCTATGTATGTTCCATCCTACAAATTTCTTTTTGTGCATCTTGTGTTCAAAATGTATAATGGTATTGAAAGGGAATTTTTGTTGCAAGTAAGGGTTGTTATAAAATATCAAGGTGAACTTCAATACAGTCTATTCTGAAAGTTTGCATATCTGAAAGTGTTGTATTTGAAGAAGAATTGAGAGGTGGGGGACAACCCTCTGTGTTTTCCATCTTGCAACCTTTTTTTCTAGAACTTTTGCTGCAAGCAAGGCCAGTTATAAAATATGAAAGCAAATGTCACTACAAGATTTAAAAAGTTTGGGAAAACCCTTTGTGTTTTCCATCCTCCACCTTTTCTTTTTTGTGCATCTCATGTTTGAAATGTATAAGAGTATTTAAAGGGAATTTTTTCTTCAAGTAAGGGTTGTTATAAACTAAAGTGTTGTATTTTAAGAAGAATTGAGATGGGATGGACCACCCTCTGTGTTTTCCATCATGCAACTTTTTTTTTTGTGTGTGAAACTTTTTCTAGAAGAAAGAGCAATTATAAAATATGAAGGAAAACTTGAATACAATGTCTTCTTATAGTGTGCATAACACTACTTTTCAGTTTAAAGAAGATTTGAAAAGTGTGTGACAACCCTGTGTGTTTTCCAACCTACAACTGTTATGTAAAATTTGTGTTTGCAACATATAAACAGTTATTCAAATGGAGTGTTTTGGTGAGAGTAAGGTGTCTTAGAAAACTACAACATGAACTTAAAAAAAAAATTGTTACAACCAATAAAAAATAGGAAGTGAGCCACAACACATTGTGTTTTCCATGATGCAACTGTTATGTAAAGTTTATCTTCGACACATATCAATAGATATTGAAGAAGAGTGTTTTGCTAAAAGTAAGGTTTGTAAAGGAACAATGGCATCAATTTCAAAACATTCCTTTCTTACAACCTACATAAAATAAGAAGTGAATCACAATGCACTGTGTTTTCCATGATGCAAATTATATGTAAATTTTTTGTTTGAAAAATAAGAGCAGATATTGAAGCAGAGTGTTTTATTCAAATTAAGGGTTGTCAACAAATAGGAAGATGAATTTGAAACCATTATTTGCTTAGATTTTGCATCAAATAAGAAGTGAATCACAACCCACTATGTTTTCCAACATGCGACTGATATGTGCATTGTGTGTTCTAAACATATGAACATATATTGAAATGGAAAGTTTGTGAAAGCAAGGGTTTTCATCAAAAAAGAAGGCGAACTTGAAAGCATTCTTTTGTTAAAGTTTGCATAAAAGAACGTAGTCATTCAAGAAGAATTTAGAAGACAATCACAACCCATAATGCAAATGTTATGTGCATTTTCTATTGGAAAGATATGAATAGATATTGAAATCGAATATTTGCTGAAAGGGGTTTTAAAAAATATGGTCATGAAATCTACAAGAACATAGTCTTATATTTTATTTAATTAAGAGTAGTAAACACTTTTGACCCAGATCTATGAACCAGTGAGGTCACAAACAAGGGAGGACACAATCGAACAATAGAACTCTTGGCAGAAGATCGTAGTATTGAAACATACCAAAGTACTATAATTCCACACGATAATAGATAAAAAATAAGAGGATCACATAAAATGGAATTGTAGACCATAACTATTCAATAAGTAGATGATCAAATATAATGTAATTCCACACCATAATTGTTCAATAAGTAGATGATCAAATATAATGTAATTCCACGCCATAATTGTTCAATAATTACATGATCAAAGATATTGACATGTGCTTACATTTGTAAGTAAGATGACATACATAAGTAAGTATTCATATCAAAGTAACTAACATAGGATAGTGCATTTTTGAACACTATCAACAATGCAAGCATTTAATTTGTTCCCATCACATGGAAAAAGGAAATGACATTTGTACTCAACCAACTAGTGATGAAAATTGAAAGTGGACTTGATTACATTATGGGAGACTATAAAATATAAAAAATTTCATGAAATATGAAAGTGGACATAAATGCATTTATGCAATGTCATAAATAATTACTGATCAGAAAGAAATAACTAACAGGGGACAGTGTGTTTTCCAAAACTGCAATCACTACAAGAGCTTTATGTGTTCCAATGACGTGGAAAAATAAAATATGGCATTTCCACTCTACCAAATGGTTGTTCTAAAAATTGAAAGTGGACTTCATTTCTTTTTGGGAGTGTAGGAAATGAAGACTTGTTGAGAAGAAAATAATAGATTGGGGACAGTGTGTTTTCCAAAACTGCAATACAAGCATTTTATTTGTTACAATGACATGAAAAAGGGAAAAACCCTAATTGAACACTACCAAAACTGTCATGTAAAAATTGAAATTAGAATTCACTTCATTTTTGGAGCGTGCAAAATAAAAACTTTGCATAAGGAAAATAGTTAGAGGGGACAGTGTGTTTTCCAATAGTGCAAGGAATGCAAGCATTTTACTTGTTTTGATCACATGGAAAATGGAAATCTTCCATCTCCAACCTAGCAAAGACTTGCTCTAAAAATTCAAACTGGACTTCATTGCATTATTGGTCGTAATGAAAGAAATACTTATCATAACAAAATAACTGACAGGGGATAGTGTGTTTTCCAAGACTGTAAACACTACTACCATTTTATTTGTTCCAATCACATGGAAAAAGGAAATATGCATAGTCAATGAAATACTTGTTCTAAAAATTGAAAGTGGAATTCATAACATTCTTCATCGTAACAAAACAATTACAGAGCTATGAAAAGTTTGATATGAAATGGATAAAAATTATGTGTTCTAATATATGTTCAGCATATAATGTTCCAATATATGTGTTCCAATTATTTTATGAAATTAGTATATATGTTCAGCATAGTTGTTCAATAATCAAATAATTAGAGAGACCCATGAAAAGTATCCTATCAAATAATTAGAGATACCCATGAAAAGTCTCCTATCAAATATTTAACAACATAGTATTCAAAGATATATTTAATGAAAATGTACATACATTTCTTTAAAATTGACAACTATGTGATTATTTAAAAAAATATTTTTTTAAGAATCTATAAGTGTGATTTTCTTGCTCAAAGATTTGTTATTATATTGAACAAAAATTTATTAGTAGTTTTACCTTTTTAATGTGTCGTTTTGACAATTTGGAAGGTGGTTTTGAATGTTTTAAGGCAGTTTTCCACTTATAATTCATGGTTTTATTGAGTAGAATTCAAATTTCTGAAGTGCAAATTTAAAAGGAACCTAGGGAGAGCGGCCCATAGTGGAGCACCCTAACTTCGTGTTTCTCAGAATATTATGTGGAAATTTCAAATCACTACCAATTTTGTACAACAGTTTATTTGACAACTAGCATGCTTCTATATTTCATTTTGGGGCCACATCATCAAATATGATGCCACATCAACATGCTTTTTGTTGAGGTATCAAAAAAGGCCCCAAAAAAAAGTGAGACCGATAGTGTTGCACTAAGTCATGTTTTAATGGTGCGCTGATGTGGCATCACATGATTTGTCAGTTTGTGTACTTTATAGATAAAAAGTGTTTTACATTTGGATATTAAGGTGCTCCACTATGGGGCCCACTAAGGACTACTTCTATCCCCACTATTAAACTCCACTCCACTATGGACCCCTCTCCCCTAATCTAAATTTTTTTATGGTGGATTGTAAATTAATATCAAAAGAAATCTAATCTTTTCCTAAAGTAAATATGAACTACCAGATTTTCACTCTACTATATTCGAGTTAAAGCAAATCTACATTTGTTTGATGCGTTAGCTTGGCTGCAAGCTTGTTTTCCTTGATAGTGTTTCTCTTATTTTTGCCTCATATTTCAAGATGATACATTGTTGGAGCTACATGCACATGAGTTTCAGATGGTCCAAGCAGTCTCTATTGTTTGTAAAAATATTTTTGAATCTTTATAGAACATGTAGTGCCCCTCCATTGTGGTTGTTCTAGATATTGGTATAGGCATTTATTTGTGCTTTGTTGTTTGCGGTGTGATTGAATTGCTTGATAAGCATAATGGTTTTGCTTAATTCATTAATTAAATTAAAATTTTCCTATAAGAATATATAAAATCAAAATAATGATTAAATAAATTAAGTGTATGAAGTATAAAATAAATAGATGTTATTTTACAAATAAATTATTTTTTATTGTAAGAAGTGTCGTATTTAATTATAATCGATAATTTAATATTGTGTGAGGATAATTATTTAAATATGATGAAGTAAAATAAAATTATATATATATATATATATATATATATATATATATATATATATATATAATCAGATGAGGATAATGGAGAATGTGATAAAAGCAATTGAAAAATGGAAAGGGAATAGTTTATTGAAAAATAAAATAAATTTTAATAGAAGATTATAAATAGTAAATAAAAAGGTAAAGGTTCTTTTTAAGTCCACGATACCATGAGTATATGGGACTCCTCGTACTCCCCCAAATATGAGGGAGGCACCTAACTCGTGCTCCACAATACGAGGCCCTCGTACTCCCCCAATATGGGGGAGGCACCTAACTCGTGCTCCACAATACGAGGTGTACATACCCTACCCCCTGCAGGATTTGAACTTGTGACCTCCCTGTCAAGAGCACAAGTTCTCCACCATTAGGCCCACTCAGGCTGTACAATAAAAGCAAAATAAAAGATAGAAAAGAGATAAGGAGATAAGAATTATGAGCTAAAGCAAGTAAAAGATGGAAAAATCTCCCTCATTGATCTTGCCCAGCTCGAAAACTAAAGTAGAAGGGGAAACTTGGTGTATTAGGGATTGTTGTTTTGGAAGCCTTTGTTATATTTCCCTTTGTTAAATAGTAAAAGCAAAATAAAAGATAGAAAAGAGATAAGGAGATAAGAATTATGAGCTAAAGCAAGTAAAAGATAGCTCGAAAACTAAAGTAGAAGGGGAAACTTGGTGTATTAGGGATTGTTGTTTTGGAAGCCTTTGTTATATTTCCCTTTTAGATGAGATTTTGAAGGAGGTTTTTCCACAAATCTTGGGATCTTATTTGGTAGTTTGGAAGCATAACGGCAAGGACGTCATTCAGATGATTGCACGGGGGAGTGGTGCCATTGTTTTTTTTTCTGAACAACTTCTGCCGTTGATATTTGGGGGGGGGGGAAGTTTCCCAAAATTCTTAGGAATTTTTATCAAGGCTCGCCCTTGCACTATGTCTACGAAAAAAAAAATAACGATATTGTTTGAGTCTGAGATCTTACACACTACCATGGATCTATGCTTTGACCTTGTCGTTTGATTGATATCAAAACTAGCACTCGAGGATGGTTGACTTTTTCTTGGCCCTTATGTGATAGAGGAATTTATAGCCGTATGTTATATTCGGTATTGAAACCGGTGGTGCCAGTGAATAGGAAAAGAGTTTCGTGGTTACAAATCGTAGGATCTACCATTGCATGAAGAGAATTTGGAAATCTCAGGGAATATAACTTGTACTTGAGATGAATCACGAATGAGGTATGTCCGTTATACTTTGACTATATCATTCATAAAAAAATAAAAGAAATTGAAAAAAAAACGATGGCTGCTTATTGTGTGAAATTCGATGCTGTGAGTCTCATTTAACGTCCTCTGTGATTCCATTGGAAGAACGATGTCTCTATGGGTAAGCCCTCTGTCTCACCTTTTGACGCACAAAGCATCTCCTCTTCGTTCTGCCTTGTATAACCAGTTTTATGACCATCTGGCATAGACTACATCCCACCAATGGCTCAAGCTGGGTATTTGTTTTGTTGTAGTTATGGACGATTCCATTTGTTGAAGGACTCTAATCAGTTTCCTTTCCTTGATTTTCGGTTACATGAATTGGGTGATTGTCGTTGTGTTGTGTTCATCCCTGGAAGTTCTTTTGATTTTGCTACCCTTGTCGACTCCTGATGAAAGCATTCTGAATTTGTATATTGCTAAAATTTGTGAGAAAGATTTATATATGAGTTGGGGTATTGATTATTTTAAGGCAATATGAGGTTTTGATTCTTGCAACGTAGCCTCTTGTGTTCCTTGCAAACCCCAAGTGGTCTGCATGCATGGCTTCGGTGTGTGTCTTGCAGTGCAAGTATATTCTTCATATTGTTTTGTTTGCATCACCTTTATCTTCCACAAGGTTAAGGTATCTGTTTAAAATGTTAGGAATGGTCCATATCCGCCAGAACAATCTCCTTTTTGCGTCAATCGTGAAGGATTTAAGAGTGGCGTAATAGATTGCATTTTCGCTCATAGCATTAAGTAAAAGTCTTGAATATAAAAATACCTTGCTCCTTCATTTGCTAAACCATCTCCTCCAATCTTGTAATCTTTTCTTTCTGCAATTGATTCATTCCACTCGATGTTAGGCATTGTGGAGTGGGTACGAATCTCTTGTTGAATCAATTGCAGAAAGAAAAGATTACAAGATTGGAGGAGATGGAGGAGATGGCTTAGCAAATGAAGGAGCAAGGTATTTTTATATTCAAGACTTTTACTTAATGATATGAGCGAAAATGCAATCTATTACGCCGCCCTTAAATCCTCACCTAGATTGACGCAAAAAGGAGATTGTTCTGGCAGATATGGACCATTCCTAACATTTTAAACATATACCTTAACCTTGTGGAAGATAAAGGCGATGCAAACAAAACAATATGAAGAATATACTTGCACTGCAAGACACACACCGAAGCCATGCATGCAGAACACGCGAGATTAGAGGATGAGAGCTGCGTATACATAATGCATTGGGGTTTGCAAGGAACACAAGAGGCTACGTTGCAAGAATCAAAACCTCATATTGCCTTAAAATAATCGATACCCCAACTCATATATAAATCTTTATCACAAATTTTAGCAATATACAAATTCAGAATGCTTTCATCAGGAGTCGACAAAGGTAGCAAAATCAAAAGAACTTCCAGGGATGAACACAACACAACGACAATCACCCAATTCATGTAACCGAAAATCAAGGAAAGGAAACTGATTAGAGTCCTTCAACAAATGGAATCGTCCATAACTACAACAAAACAAATACCCAGCTTGAGCCATTGGTGGGATGTAGTCTACGCCAGATGGTCATAAAACTGGTTATACAAGGCAGAACGAAGAGGAGATGCTTTGTGCGTCAAAAGGTGAGACAGAGGGCTTACCCATAGAGACATCGTTCTTCCAATGGAATCACAGAGGACGTTAAATGAGACTCACAGCATCGAATTTCACACAATAAGCAGCCATCATTTTTTTTTCAATTTCTTTTATTTTTTTATGAATGATATAGTCAAAGTATAACGGACATATCTCATTCGTGATTCATCTCAAGTACAAGTTATATTCCCTGAGATTTCCAAATTCGCTTCATGCAATGGTAGATCCTACGATTTGTAACCACGAAACTCTTTTCCTATTCACTGGCACCACTGGTTTCAATACCGAATATAACATACGGCTATAAATTCCTCTATCACATAAGGGCCAAGAAAATGTCAACCATCCTCGAGTGCTAGTTTTGATATCAATCAAACGACAAGGTCAAAGCATAGATCCATGGTAGTGTGTAAGATCTCGGACTCAAACAATATCGTTATTTTTTTTTCGTAGACACAGTGCAAAGGTGAGCCTTGATAAAAATTCCCGAGAATTTTGGGAAACTTCCGCGGCCCCCCCCCACCTCCAAATATCAACGGCAGAAGTTGTTCAGAAAAAAAAAAAATGCAACCACTCCCCCGCGCAATCATCTGAATGACATCCTTGCCGTTATGCTTCCAAACTACCAAATAAGATCCCAAGATTTGCGGAAAAACCTCCTTGAAAATCTCATCTAAA
Organism: Sequoia sempervirens; assembly: GCA_007258455.2. NCBI lineage: Eukaryota > Viridiplantae > Streptophyta > Pinopsida > Cupressales > Cupressaceae > Sequoia > Sequoia sempervirens. Next base: position 4,904 of record VDFB02125256.1, on the reverse strand, counting down.
AGGGAAATATAACAAAGTCTTCCAAAACAACAATCCCTAATACACCAAGTTTCCCCTTCTACTTTAGTTTTCGAGCTGGGCAAGATCAATGAGGGAGATTTTTCCATCTTTTACTTGCTTTAGCTCATAATTCTTATCTCCTTATCTCTTTTCTATCTTTTATTTTTCTTTTACTATTTACTATTTATAACCTTCTATTAAAATTTATTTTATTTATCAATAAACTATTCCCTTTCCATTTTTCAATTGCTTTTATCACATTCTCCATTATCCTCATTTGATTTGATATATATATATAATTTTATTTTACTTCATCATATTTAAATAATTATCCTCACACAATATTAAATTATCAATTATAATTAAATACGACACTTCTTACAATAAAAAATAATTTATTTGTAAAATAACATCTATTTATTTTATACTTCATATACTTAATTTATTTAATCATTATTTTGATTTTATATATTCTTATAGGAAAATTTTAATTTAATTAACGAATTAAGCAAAACCATTATGCTTACCAAGCAATTCAATCACACCGCAAACAACAAAGCACAAATAAATACCTATACCAATATCTAGAACAACCACAATGGAGGGGCACTACATGTTCTATAAAGATTCAAAAGCTCCAACAATGTATCGTCTTGAAATATGAGGCAAAAATAAGAGAAACACTATCAAGGAAAACAAGCTTGCAGCCAAGCTGACGCATTAAACAAATGTAGATTTGCTTTAACTCGAATACAGTATAGTGAAAATCTAGGAGTTCATATTTACTTTAGGAAAAGATTAGATTTCTTTTGATATTAATTTACAATCCACTAGAAAAAAATTTAGATTAGGGGAGAGGGGCCCATAGTGGAGTGGAGTTTAATAGTGGGGATAGAAGTAGTCCTTAGTGGGCCCCATAGTGGAGCACCTTAATATCCAAATGTAAAACACTTTTTATCTATAAAGTACACAAACTGACAAATCATGTGATGCCACATTACTGCACCATTAAAACATGACTTAGTGCAACACTATCGGTCTCACTTTTTTTTGGGGCCTTTTTTGATACCTCAACAAAAAGCATGTTGATGTGGCATCATATTTGATGATGTGGCCCCAAAATGAAATATAGAAGCATGCTAGTTGTCAAATAAACTGTTGTACAAAATTGGGAGTGATTTGAAATTTCCACATAAGATTATGAGAAACACGAAGTTAGGGTGCTCCACTATGGGCCGCTCTCCCTAGGTTCCTTTTAAATTTGCACTTTAGAAATTTGAATTCTACTCAATAAAACCATGAATTATAAGTGGAAAACTGCCTTAAAACATTCAAAACCACCTTCCAAATTGTCAAAACCACACATTAAAAAGGTAAAACTACTAATCAATTTTTGTTCAATATAATAACAAATCTTTGAGCAAGAAAATCACACTTATAGATTCTTACAAGAATAATTTTTTAAATAATCACACAGTTGTCAATTTTAAAGAAATGTATTTACATTTTCATTAAATATATCTTTGAATACTATATTGTTAAACATTTGATAGGAGACTTTTCATGGGTATCTCTAATTATTTGATAGGATACTTTTCATGGGTCTCTCTAATTATTTGATTATTGAACAACTATGCTAAACATATATACTAATTTCATAAAATAATTGGAACACATATATTGGAACATTATATGCTGAACATATATTAGAACACATAATTTTTATCCATTTCATATCAAACTTTTCATAGCTCTGTAATTGTTTTGTTACGATGAAGAATGTTATGAATTCCACTTTCAATTTTTAGAACAAGTATTTCATTGACTATGAATATTTCATGTTTCCATGTGGTTGGAACAAATAAAATGGTAGCAGTGTTTGCAGTCTTGGAAAACACACTATCCCCTGTCAGTTATTTGTTTATGATAAGTATTTCTTTTGTTACGACCAATAATGCAATGAAGTCTAGTTTGAATTATTAGAGCAAGTCTTTGCTAGGGTGGGGATGGCAGATTTCCATTTTCCATGTGATCGGAACAAGTAAAATGCTTGCATTCCTTGCACTGTTGGAAAACACATTGTCCCCTCTAACTATTTTCCTTATGCAAAGTTTTTATTTTTCATGCTCCAAAAATGAAGTGAATTCTAGTTTCAATTTTTACATGACGGTTTTGGTAGTGTTCAATTAGGGTTTTTCCCTTTTTCATGTCATTGTAACAAATAAAATGCTTGTATTGCAGTTTTGGAAAACACACTGTCCCTTGTCTATTATTTTCTTCTCAACAAGTCTTCATTTCCTATGCTCCCAAAAAGAAATGAAGTCCACTTTCAATTTTTAGAACAACCATTTGGTAGAGTGGAAATGCCATATTTCATTTTTCCATGTCATTGGAACACATAAAGTGCTTGTAGTGATTGCATTTTTGGAAAACAGATTGTCCCTTGTTAGTTATTTCTTTCTGATCAGTAATTGTTTATGACACTGCATAAATGCATTTATGTCCACTTCCATGCCCATATGTTCCCATACACCAAACACATTGTTGAAGAAGTGAGCATAATTATCATAATGTAAATCTGTGTGGCTTGGCCCCTTTCTATTAATTCTCATTAACATCTTTTCCCACAACCTGTACGGGAGGCTCAATTCGTTAGTTCATGCAAGAATATTGCATGAGAGATAAGGGTGGTAGTTGTTCAACCAACTAGCCACCCATGCTTGTGAACTGTGTGACATCTTCTATAGAATTGTAGCAATAGGTACTCAAATTATTGAAATGAAAGACAAAACAACTTTGTCAGAAGGTACACCTACATTCTCTGATTATAAATACATTATCAATGCAATGGAAACAGTGAAAAATAAGAGATCAAAGTGGAAGATATAGATAATGTTAGTAGTGAAGAGATTGTACCTATTCTATGGAACTGAATGAGGTAGCATGTGTAGTATCTTGAATGGGCATATGGCAATGCACGAGTCGAACAATAGGAAGAACAATGCCTGTAAGGAAAGACAACAAAAATTTCAGCACATATAACAACATTATCTAATTAGAAACACACACATTATGTACATAAAGTGTCTTTTCCAACATGGCAAATAATGTCAGCATTCTATTTGTTGCAATTAGATGAGTCGAAGTAATGAATTGTAGAAAAAATATTTTTGTAGCTTTTATTCATATCGCTAATTATATTCATTGCACTTATGTATCTTTCTAACTAAAATCATTGCTTCCCATTTCATAACTAAAAGTAGTATGTTGATACATGATAACCTTACTTTCACTAAACATTCCATTTGACTATCTCTTCATATGTTTCGAATAGAAAATGAACATAGCAGTTTCAAATGTGGAAAAAACACTAGGTTATGAGACACTGCTGATTTTATGCAGACTATAAGAGAACAATGTTATGAAGTTCACCTTCTTGATAGTTGATAACCCTTACTTTAAGCAAACATTCCATTTCAATATGTCTTCATATGTTTCAATAAAAAAAAGCACATAATAGTTGGATGATGGAAAACACATTGGGAGGTGACTGACTTCTTTTAAGCAGACTATAAGAGATCAATGTTTTGAAGTTCACCTTCTTCTTTTATGACAACCCTTACCTTTAGCAAAACAATCTATTTCAATATTTGTTCATACGTTAGGAACACAAAATGCACATCATAGCTGTAGGATAGAAAAAAGACTACATTGTCAATCACTTCTTATTTTATGCAGGCTGTAAGAAAATAATGTTTTTCATTGTAGGTTAGCAGAGTCAAATTTGTCAACTTAACTATATCTAAAACTCTTAACCACCAAATCCACCCTTGGTTTGTAGAGACTGTCTTCCCCAAACGCTTATTTAGGAAACCCTTCTTTGAAGCCATTCACATGAGTGTAACTTGGGAAACTATATTCCACTCTTTCTCAAACCTTCAAACCAAGTCAAACACCTTTATTGAGGCTTGTACATGCTTTAAAGAAGGGATATTGCTACCCTCACCTTTTTTTATGAAACACTAACCTAAAACCTTGCTTGTAGTAAGGGAATGTCTATCAAACCTGGGGGCAACAAATTTGAAGGTAAGATTGAGTTTTTGTAGGCTTAGTTTGTCATGTTTGAAGAGTGTTTAGAGTTTGGGAAGCTTGGGGACATTTAATTCCATAAAAACCTCATGAAAATAGCTCAAAATGAGGGTTTAGTGAAAAAGTGTGTTGGGAACCGTATCTATGAAAAGTAATTGTGGATGTGCTAATTTTGGTAACTGGTTAATGCTACCTCATCAAAACACCTAACAAATTCAAAGAGTCCTTTAACAAGTCTAAAAACTTAGGTATCATCTACTTTTGGGAATAATCAAGAAAATGTTGATCTACCAAACCCTTACTTTATGCACAAAAAAAGCTCTAACAAATGAGGGTTTAATAGAATACTATATTCCAAACCTTTCCATGCTCTTCCATTGAATGAAACATGTTTAGAAATGTCTACCCATGCTTTAGGAGAAAACTTTGAGCCCCATTGAATGCATTTTTCTCAATTCCCAACTAGTATGCATCCTTTTTCATTGGAAAACTTGTGTATTCTCTAAAGATGAGTAACTAAAAATTGAATGGTTCACTTCCCCTACATGATTCAACATATACTCTTTGTAGAGCATGGTATTGCATAATTTCATACCAAAAATTGGACTTTTGTAAGCAAAGTTATTAAATTCGAACCATACCTTCCATTGGGTTTACACTCGCGAAAGACAGTTGCCGGCGAGGACTCCTTTCCCCAATGCTGAAGTGAACAAATATAGCCCAAAAAGAAATTAGAAAGTTTATAATGTGCTACAAGCACATACTAGAAAAAAAGAAATCTGCAATACAATTTTGTATTACAAAATATAAATTGA
>VDFB02125254.1:0-13302 GCA_007258455.2 Sequoia sempervirens | reverse complement strand
AAAATTACACTTCTTTTTCTAATTGGTATGATGTCTTTAAGGTAACGATTTCCTTTGATTCAAAACATTTGTCACCCTAATCAAACATTCAAAATTTTCTTGATTTTTATTATTATTGATATATAAATATTTATATATGTATAACATTTTAAAAATTTATGTTGGCTTTGACTAATTAGATCCATCAATCCTTCCACAATTAATTTTCATACATTTAGTCATAGATTTCTTCTTCTACTTTTTATAGAACCATATTTTTTCAAAATTATTCTTTAATCCACAAATAATACAAGGATGAAGATCCCAACACATTTGTTTTCTATGTTGTGTGAACACTGAATAGATTACATTCATTGAGCCAATCTATTTGAAATTGTATTATTTGTAACATCATTTTTATTTCATTTATTGCTAATAATCCAAGGCCTTCATTCTTTGACCTCATTCTTTGTTCAATAGGATCTATAATTCCTCTTCCATATTTTTCCAAACCTTTTCTTTTGTATCCCATTATTTTTATTAACTTTAAATCAAATTTCTTTTGAAAGCATCCTTTATCATTATCATCACAACTAGCAAGAGTTACAAATTCTAAAACATTGTTATCTCCAATTTACACTTTTTATCAAAAGAAGCTTTATCTATATCACATTTATTGAACTTGGTTCATCAATTGAATAATATGAATCATTTATATCACATGAGACATTATATAATGTAGGATTTGACCTTATACATTGATTTATTATTAACTATGCTTCAAGTAATTAATTTACCAAATTAATTTCTTCTTTCAATTTTGATATTTCATCCTTTTGTGAATTATTATCTTTTCCAATTCTTCATTTTCCTTTTCAAATTTTATTTATTCTTCCAAAATATTCTTTATACACATTAACTTTTAATTATGTTTCTTCACTCTTCTATGAAAATTTTCTATTACAACAAATATTTTCCTTATTTAATTAAATTTTAACTACAAAATAATACTTACATAATAACTAAAGATGATTAATTTATTTTTCTTCATGTACCTTCACTCTTCTATGATTTGAAATGATCTACCACTAAATGTATGTCTCTTTAATATTTTTTTCACACATACTATAGAATTATCAATTTGTTAAATGTTAGAATTGTGAAAAACATGAGCCACAGGATCAAATAACAAACAAAAACACCTTCCATGCAAAATATTTGCAAATAATATGTGCAATATTCCTCAACAAGAGAAAGATACAATAATGAGCCCCAAGAATCTTCAAGGAAAACAAAATTCCTCAAAAGTTGTGAGTTTGAGAGTAAATATAGATACATAGATCACTCCAACGTGAAACCAAGGAAGCATTTGCACCAAGAATAGAAACCCTCCCATAATGTTGAAAAGGGAGAGCCATGATAGGTAAAATGACACTATCTGAAACCAAGAAGTGTTTGTAGGAGAAACAACCTAAAAAATAAAAGGGTGTGTAAACTAAGGCACACACACATGAGGAAAGAATCACCAAGATTCACTATTGTCGTGGAAGAGACACTTGAAAAAGGTGTGATGAAAAACCAAAGGAAAATATCAAGTCCCCCATGACACTTTATATCATAGTGTGAGTACAAAAGGCATTACAGGATGTTCAAAATCCCCCAAAATATACACCAGAATGGAACTTTTTCTCAATGCATCTACAAAAGTGAATGCGCATGACAATGATTTCCACAATTATCCAAAAGTACATAATACTAGAGATACATATATAACAACCAAAAATGAGTCATCCTATGTAAATGAAAAGTTTCTAAGAGATAATACGACTAATAAATTCACCAAAGTGTGAAAACACATAAAATTGAATAAAATGTACTTAGAGAGAAATATGGAAAAGGTGCATAGATGGATTGAAGAACTCTAAAATACTATCCCAATGCTACTAGAATCACAAAAAAATGAGAAATAGGTCAACAGTTATGAGGTCAGGACTAAAAACAGCATGTTTGACTTCAACAAGCTGTAGAATGCACTAGAAAAAAAAGTGATGAGACCCACACCACTAGAAAGTTGATAGAATCAAATTTTTGATGATATCCTATTCACCAAAAAATAACATCGTATGCTCAAGTTATTCATTTTTGAAAAATGGAATAAACTTTGTCAGTTGAAATTCATCAAATGCGACCCTTTTGATTTGATTTATGGAATTTTTTCTCATTGTATGCAAAAAATAATGGATACCCAAAAAAATTCTAGTACTGACAATAAAACCTAAAAACCATTTTTGAATCCAAATTGTTGGTGTCAAACACCTTGCAGGAGCATCATTTGCAACGAAAAATCCTTCAAAATGTACAAGATAATCATAGCTATTTCACCAAGAAAGAGTGAGTAAATTGAGATAGTTAAATTACATAATGGTGCAACCTTTTAAAGGAAAGAAAAATAGAATGGGTAAACAAGCACGGTCCAGTATGGGAAAAACTAATTAGAGTAATTTACCCTAAGTGAAAAAATTAACACACTAACACCCCCTTAAGTGCAAAATCAGGGAGAATGAAGATGAAAAAAATGAAAATTGTAATATGGGTCCTGACTATACAACCATATTAGGTACCCATTTACAATGCAATCTCTCACAACTAGAGAAAAGGAGAAAAACCTTGTGGGAAAAAAATCCCATCTCCAAAAGAGAGAAAATAAAAGAAAAATGATACATAGATGGATGAATCAATCACACCCCCCAAGTACTACATACATCATCTATATAAAATTAATGAACCCTCCATAAGAGGGAGAGATAGACTAGATAGCCCTCCCATAGTGTGTAATCAACTGCAAAAATGGTAAATGCCTAAAGAAAAAAATGATCCAATTCCCCAACAAACAAATCGGATTCTAAAAAATATCAAAAGAAAAAGATGGTTTGACAATGGTTGTGGAGTAACTATCATCAAAGAGGAGAGATAACTCATCAAATGTGTCCTCTAAATCTGAAATGTGAGAATCCACAAACAAGGAATCAATTTCTGCCAAATAGGAATCCCAATTAGGAAGACAATGATAATCCAGTTGCTTAGGAATGATGGAAGTACTCAATGAAGGTGGATAAGCTATCTCTAAAAAAGAATCAAGAACCTCTAAAGTAACCACAACCTCATTTGAAGTATCAAAAACCTCCAATGGATCACAAGTATGGCCTATCTTCTCTGAAGAACAAAGGGAAACACTGGTATTAGAAGGAGGGTCATCGAGAGATGATAGAGTATCCGGATCTTCATATGATTCTCAAAGGAAAGTCCAAAGAGAATAAGGTTTCACAAAATGAAAAAGTGAATCCAAAAGGTCCTCACCATTTATATGCTCAAAAATAACTCCATAGACTCTAGCCCTAAATCCTTTCCAAATCATATACCTACTACGTGTGTTTGGAACATGAACTTCATTATACAAATATGCCAATAGATTCTCCTCACTAAGATGTGTGAGAAAAACATCATTGCATTACCTAAAGTTCCCTTTCTCCAAAGAAACCATTATAACATAACAATTCTTCAATGTTTCAAAGATAGTGCTTTCACAAGTATAAAAAAATACAAAAAGAATTAGACCTGATTTGATGTAGCCCATTACTTGATCTCCATGCCGACACTAGGAAACTCCATTAAGAAACACAAACAAGATAGCATGCTATGATACTTTCTCACAATAATGAAAGGAACTTCAATGCTATTTAAATAGCGAAAACATACTCCATGTTATCAATGTGGGATAAATGTTCCTAGAAAAACTTGAAAACTAGGGCCCACTCCTCTTGGTTGTGCAACTTTGGAACCCTAAATTGAAATATTTCTAGGAAAACTTTATAAATTATAAAGTTTGAAAGAGAATGATGGTCAATCAAATACAAATCAATCCTTTGATAAGGCCTCTTCAAATGTTGCAAATAAATCAAATCACTGGCTAAATAAATTCATGCCTCCAATAGGTAATTCACTCCAAGTGAAGAATGAGTACTGAATTCCACAAATTGAATTCAAGTTTCCAATAGGTAGAACCATGCCCTTTTTGAATTGCAAAATTTGCTCCTTAATGAAAAATTGAGATTCCAATGAAAATCAACCTCCAGTGAATGTGTGGTCCGGGCCTGGTAGAGATGAAATGGCCTGATGTTTGAATGAATGTTGAGAGAAATGAATGCCGAATTCATAAAAAAAATTATTCCCTCCAACTACAATTCGATGTCCCTTTCAAAAAGGAAAAAATAAGTCTTGAAGGAACAAATCACATTCTCTATAAAGAAATCATGTCTCAAGCAATGAGAAGTCGCATCTTCACCACAAAATTCTCACAATTGAGTAGATTGCACCTCCTTTCTCATGCGACTCAAGAAGAAAAATGTGCTTTCAAATGGTAAATTGAACCACCCCATGTAGATGAAAAAATGCCTCCAAATAGCAAGTTCATTCGCTTCCATCATAGGTTTGAAATGCTTTACAAAGGGAGAAAATTGCACTAGCATTAATAGCTTCAAATGAAAACTGGAATCAACAAGAAAAATTAGTACAAAGGTAACTTTAAAATTTGAAAAAAATTCAAATGCCGAAAAAACAAAATAAACAATCTCAAAAACTTTGATGAAAAATCTTAGGAAGGAGAGAAAAATGGTTGTCTCTAATACCATGTTGGTGTTAACCACCTCCTAGGAGCACCATCTACAATGGAAAATCCTTCATAATGTATGAGAGAAGCACAATGATTTCACCAATAAAAAGTGAATAAATTAAGATGATCAAATTACATAATGGTACAACCTTTTAAAGGAAAGAAGAATAGAATCGGTAAACAACCACCAAGTATGAGAAAAACTAATTAGATTAATTTAGGTACCTAAGTGAAAAACTTAACACACTAACAAAAATAGTAAAAAATGCAATTTGGTAGAAAACAAAAACTTCGCCTATAGGGAAAATAGTTGCACTAGGCAATTTTGATAGTTGTTTTTGCAAGATCTTCTCACTATCTACAAAATATAGCAAATACCCAAATGGTATTTTGTGATTTTGAACAATACTCAAAAGTTATTTTTCTCAAAAATTCATAAATAAAAATATATATTGGCCATTTTAATCCAAAAATACACCATAGCTGATAGTCTTGATTGCTCTGAATCCAATGGTGAGGTTATTTTCATGCCAAAACACACCTAAAAAATCCCCACCTCCAAATTTGTAAAAAAAATCAATGTGGATTATAGATTTGATGCTTGTAACCCTTATTGAAGAAAAAAATCTTATAAATCAAGAATGGGTTCATTGAATCCACACTCTAATACCATGTTAGAATTGTGAAAAACATGAGCCACAAGATCAAATAATGAACACAAACACCTTCCATGCAAGAGATCTACAAAAATATGTGCAATATCCCTCAACAATAAGAAGCTACAATAGTGAACCTCAATAATCTTCAAGGAAAAGAAAAGTCCTCAAATGTTGAGTGCTCAAGAGTACATCTCCAAATTGATAATAAAATGAGGTTTCAGTGCTATATAGGAGAAACCCTAATAATTGCTCACTTCGGTTACTAGAAAAATACTTAGTTAAATAAATAAAGAACTCCTAAGTTTAGCTTAAATGCATGAAAATAAATTAAATTAATAATCAATTCAAGATTAATTAATTGTTTGCTAATGCATGATTACTCTAACGTTAAAAACATTTTAGAAAATTTGCAATCACCTTTCTTCTTTGATCCAATGCCAATAATAGATGTGAGTAGGATTTTTTTATAAAACTACAGTATTTTCTCACTTTTCATTTACCATATATAGTTTTCTTCTAAAATTGGTGGCTTTCTTGCAAACATCAACCTCTTCAAAATTTGCAATCCTTGGTAGCTATTTTTCTTGTCCTTTTTTGCAACCTAAGTTTCTCTTGTAGTTTACAAATTTTGTGATCACTTCTTTCTTAAAGGAAATTCCACATAAAATAAGATTAAAATTTTATTTCCTCATGAAATATTTCTATTTTTATTACCAAATACAATAATAAAAAATTTGAGTTTAAAGTTGCAATTACTTGAATTTTTATTAGATAAATAGTTTGTAAATCCCTTGGTTGTCCCCAAATTATCATTGGATAATTAGACCACATTTTAATCCATTTAGAAATTTAAATTTAACAAGATATCTAAGAGAAAATTATTCTTATTTTGTTTAATTCAATGTTGGAATACTCAGCAATGGCATACACAATTCACACAATTTTACATTTCCATTTATAATTTCATCACCTTGTTTTTTAAGCATATTAATAATTATCACTGTTACACCCAATTTTTCTTTTACCAATTTACTTTTAACTTCTATATTAAAATGCATTCTGATACTTCATGATGACATTATGTTAGTTAATATTATGATGAAATTTTATATGCAATGAAATATATTTGAATTGTGATGATTATATGTTATTTAATTGATATTATGATTATGTTGTGATTTATAATAGCTAACTACTTGAATGATTTCTAAGTTAAACACAAGACAATTTTCTTGCTCTCTAGAGAGAGAGAGTATCACCAAAGAGAAGAATATAGATTTTAGAAAAATTGGTTATTCCATTTGAGTTCTCGCACACTCATGTAAGTTTACCCTAAATCTATTCTTGAGTTAGGATTGTGTGTTATGTTAAATTGAGTTAAGCCAAATTGAGTCAATAGGTTAAGTTAAACCTAGTTGAGTCTTGGTTTGCATTTTTGAAAGAAAAATAATAAGTCTTTGTTCATTTTTTTTTATGGTTTTGATTATATTAGTAGGGTAGGGCATTGATCCCATAAAGTAACAAAGTAGAGAAAAAACAACAAAAAAAATGGGAAATAGTATCAATCAAACTATCAAGAACAAAAAATTAGTCTAGTGACTATATAGGCTCCCACATAAGGGAAAACACACCAAATTGAAAGTCTTTAGGATGAATGCATGCCACATAACCATCAATAAGATAATAAAAAATATAGATAATAGTATTAAGATTAACAAACCACTATATAACTTGTGGGGGGTAGGGTGGGCATCCCTCCATGCTGGCAGAGGGAGGTGGCATTGGATGCCATGGTGGAAGGTGGATGGGGTTGGAGTGCCTAGTTGGAATTTTTGTTTGGCCAAGTTTATTTTGGAAAGCTTTTCATATGATTATGGTACTTGGTTGAGGATACTTTTTGTCACTTCCTCTATATTTTGTGATGCGGGATAATAATATCAAGGTGATCCCAACCTCTAGCAAGGACATTAGGCTCATTGGACATGTACCATTCACTGAGATTGACAACACTTTGGTAATTCGAGTTCTCTTGTTTCTTGATGGTTTATTTTTTGGTGCATATTTTTCTTTGCAGGTGGGTATGGTGTTAGCAGGCCCCCTTCTCCTTCTCATCTGAGGAAATCTGAGCAGGATTGCGGATGGCAAAGGGATCAAAATTCATGTTTGAGGTCTTTGTGGTGGGCCTCACTCATTTTGGGGCTGATACAACCATTTCTTTGAAGTCCTTGTCAAGGAAAACCTCATTTAGGGAGGTCATTGATCAAAGAATCAAGTGCATTTTTCCCAATTATGAGCCATTGGTGCTTGTGGAACTATATATATGGTTTTAGGTTCTAGCCATTTTGAGTGTAACAAGTACGAGAGGAACAATTTGCATGTTTCCTCTCATTTCCTTGCTTCTCTCCTGGACAATAAGGTCTCGAAGGCAGAGGCTAAAGGATTGCTAGTTAAATTGTTTAGAGAAGACTTGGTGGAAGGCATGGACGAGGCTTTGAGAATAGTGATTGAAGGTAGGGGTTGTCCAAGGCTGTGCGACCTGGAACGAATTTGCTCGAAGGACACAGTAAAGATTTATCCTTTCCTTGTAGACTTACATGGTTCGGGCTTGATGAGGCATATGTTGGTTGTCATTTTCCTTAAATTTTTTTTGGTATGATGGTAGTTGGTTATGAAGAGTGGAAATAAAAATTTGAAGCCTTTGCAAAATTGAACAAGTTTATGTAAGGTGGCTATTGGGTCAAAGGTTTTTTGGTTTGTATGGGCCAGTCTTGGTTTTTTTACTATTTCTTTGGATGTTCTGGTAGCTTGTCAACTATTCATGGCTTTCCTATAGCACGTTTTGGTTAGGGTTAACAGTGGTTCTGGTTAGGAATCATTTTTTGGTTGCTGGATTTCTATAAAACTTGTGGTGGTCGGATGCCTTTTTTGTTTTGATAAATTCCTTTTACCTACTTTCTAGACATTTGTAATCAAGGTTTTTTGTTTATATTAATAAAATATATAGTATCTTACATATCAAAACAAACAAACAAACCACCATATAGTGCATTTAAGCATTAATAACAGACTTAAGAAACTATAATAACCAGTAGCTAGGACATAAGAAGAAAAAAACCCCAGATAAAAAAATCACCATCATTTAGATTTGTTTATCAACTCCCAATTTTCTCTAACTTTGTAGATATGGTCCATCGAATCAAAATCACTAGTATTACTATAATATTTTTCTTCCTCCTATTTTCCTTTTTTTTGAGTTTTTCTCTAGATTTTAGTCTATCTAGAAACTAAATCGAACACATCCCTTCTCATGAGACTATCAATAACTTTCACGAGCATGCCACTCGCCACCTTTATGTCCACCTATTAAGCCTACAAGAAACTGATTTTACTATTTGAAACTAGTTAAATTTTTAGTGGCTAATATTTTCCAATTGGCTAATAGTTGAAATCTGGGAATCCAAAGTTGGCTAATAGTTCAAGCTATAACATGAATTGAATCACCACATTTTTACAAAGTTTTATTATAGTCTTATTTAATTTTCCAAAGAATTTATTTGATTGAAAAAATAAGCTCAAAAATTTACCACAATATAAATGATACATGATTAGATCATATTCACCTAAATTTAATAAATTATAGTAGAAATCTATATTAATTCACTAATAGTATTGTTACCATATTTTCACACAAGGCTCAATTAGGTAGAGGCCATTGATAAAAAGAAGAAAGAAAATGGTGCATTTTCTATTCCTCTTACATTGCATTCATATACACAAATGAAATAAATTGAAAAATTACAGAAACACAAATCATCACATTTATATAGATGCATGAAACATAAGAAGATTTTTGCAAATTTCTTCTGAAAATTTATTTTATTGAATGAAATATTCATTTGACTCACACAAGCCATGATTTTAACACTTGTCTTATTGAATATAAATCAAGGTAAACATATACATGAATAAGGAAATGAAGAAAATGCATGTAGGGAGGGTAACCAAACATTGCTTGAGAATGACTGGTTTTGTCGTGTCTTCTTGTCTGGCTATCATCTGAGTCATCTTGCTTTTCCTAGCTCCTTGATGCTCCTGTTGCCTACATTAATCAAAGCAATGTGTTAGAGCAACACTCTAAGCAATGAAATATTGCACACCATACATGATCATTTACCCATTCATGTATAAATTGATCTTAATCTACATTAGAAAAACTTCCATATCCTAAATATATTAGAGAAAATATTAGAGCCATCGAAAGAACAAATCAAAGTATACATATTTTTCTAACTTGTTTGCTTCATGTGCAATTGCAGGTGCAATCATATTTTTAGATCAAATGAGTGGTGGAAATGTGGCTTCCACAAGGGCTAAGCCCAACTCATAGTAATAATTGCATTATTTTAATGTATGCACAACTTTTATAAATTTTCTAAGTGCATATGGAATTGCATATAAATAAAAGTTGATATTAATCATGATTACTTCATAATCATAATGCAAAAATCTTACAGTGTTATGAAACTAAAAATGGTGGTACTCATCAGCCATGGAATGATAACATCATTTTTATTAATAACAAGCCTTTTGCTCATTAAAATAGTGGAGAGATCATAAAGTTAACCTAATTATTTAAAGGTACAGTCCTTTAATCAATCTTAAAGTGATTGAAATAAGTAAGCATATGACATCTCACAGTTAAGGAGTAGTTGGGTTGATAGGGAGATCAACCTTTAGCACTAAACAATGTGCAATGTTTTAACAATAAAAATAATAGAAAAGGACTGGTAGCAAACAAGGTTTGAAAATTCTTCATAATACTATTACAGTGCTGATGGATGAAGTTTTAGTCATGCTAATGATTTTTTTTCATAAATGACATATGTTTACTTTGGTAAAACATGAAGGATACATGCAATTTCATTGTATTGAAATAAATTATCAAGGTACAACCGAGAATGAGAAACATGATAGTTGTTCAAGAGATAGTCAAATACTATGAGAGATAGAAATGATAATTTTTAGGTAGGGGAAATCACACACCCTTTGAATAGAAAGAATACTTACAATGAATGAATATGTACAAGATACATGATAATGCTACAAGGATCTCATAAAGAAACACTTACCTGATTTATGAATAAATAGTAGTCATTAACCACCTTCAAGTGATAGTGTTCTTGGAACATGGTTGAGCAAAGGTTTGATAAGAGCTAATACTTATAGGAAAAATTAAATCATGGAGGACATACATTATAAGAACACAATTTTAGAGGGAAAAATCAGATTATATAAGCACCACAAAACATAATAGTGATCATGAAAACAGTAACATGAGTTATGTACATGAATTAGCTATCTCTTTTGTAAACAACAATGATTTCTAGATTAAGATAAAAAAAGGAAAAAATCATGCACCTGGCATAACCATAGTTCCAAAATCAGTTACAGATAGCAATCACAAACATAATATAAAGTACTTTGAAGTAAATATAGATCTTTTTGAAATTTCTGAACTTAATGATCTTATATATATCAGGGTTTCAAACTTAAAACAATAATAGAGATATTGTGATTGAAAGCTTAAAAAAGATCATTGTTAGAGGAAAAGGAATTGATCCCAGAAGGTTCTTATTTTAGCAACAATGAATATCCATAGCTATAAGTTTCCTAGAAATATAAAGTGAATTTTAAAAGCTTTGAGCTACAAGAGTGTAAGACAACATTGGTTTTTTCTATCCAAAGGTAGAGCAAGGGTTTTATATGCAATAAAATGAATTTTTTTTTTGGCACGACTATGAGAGAACAAAAAACTATAGCCATGAATAGAGAAAAGGAAATTAGTGTACAATAGAAGTGGAATGAAAATGCCTAGGCGTCAACCTAAGAGGGGTTTTGAGAATTTTGAAAAAATCCTTGGCCTCATTTATAAATGTCCATGATATCTTAAAGAAAACTAATGCCTGTGGCATATATAGCTATCAAAAAATTATAGAATAAGCCACAAGTTTGTCAAAACCGAGATACCCATGAAATTTTGTTTAAAGGCCATCACTTGCAAGCTAGTTCAACTGGTATTGTTCATAAAAAAATAATGAAAATATATACTGTTCTGTGCAATGGAATCTCATCATTTTTTTCATCATTAGAGACTTGGAGAGTAGAGAAGTTATTGCTATTGGGATAGTGGATCACTCATCTCGGTTGTATTCCTTCACCAATTTTGCTACTAATGGTGCTTTTGTTCCTACAACTATTCCTCACACTTCTAGTGTGCATCATCATTCAGAGGAGATATTTGGCTTCTTGAACATTGGTGTTCTCACTTCAGATCCTATTCTCAAGCCTTCCATTCCTTCTCCTCCACCTCCTGATGCTATTGATGTGGCTTCTTCTATTTTAGTGCAACATGATCCTGTCGATCATCCATCTCTAGAGGCTACTCTTGAGTCTTCACCTACTTTGAATTATTCATTGGTTGAAGTCACACCTACTTCTTTGGAGACTTCTTGGGCTATACCTACTTCACCTTCAGAGATTTCATTCATCCGGCCTCTTCCCTCTCACTTCTTTTAGGAGATGCAGTTTCTTCAGTCTTATTGGAGCTACTTCATTCTGGGGGGGCTATGTGGTCTATTTCTTCCTCTCTTCTGGGGGGATTCTTTCATATATCTTTGTGATGGATGGTGTCCTTGGGGGGTCTTATGGAGTCCTCCATCTTTCATCATTTAGTTAGTTTATTGCATTCTATTTTGGAGAGGAGTTTTGTTCCAATGTGGTTTTCTCCTTTACCTCATTTGATTTAGTTTGCATTGCATTTGTAAATGAGTACCTAATCAGGCCTTATTGCCGGGACTCATCTTTGCATAATAATTTGCTTCTCCCTAAGTTGCACTTATTGGGAGGTGTTGTACTTAATTATTTAATTACACTTTAGCATAAGTTTACTTAGGCGCATTTTATTTCCTAGGTTAATTATTATCCTTACTTATCTTGTTGAACTGTCTTTTTGCTCAAGATAAGATTAGGGTTGTGCATGATTTCCTTTTCGAAGGATTTTATATTATTTGTAAAACAATTACTTTCAATAATAATTATTCTAGTTTTTTTCTTGCACATATTGGCTTTGAGGGTTTACAGAACATCTCTTCTTTTTTGTTCTAAATATCTATTGCATGTGATAGGTGATTGCTTGTAGGTGATTCTTAGGGACTGTGATGTTGGTTTTTCAACTTCTACATTATGGAATATCATTCATATTATAAAACTTCTCAATGATTACCTTAATGAAGGTGATTATAAATGGTATACTAGGCAAAAAGTAAGTTACCCACATAATAGATCAGTAAAAATCATGAGGCCATGACCATGAATAAAATATGAGTAGAAAATGGACAAGAAGTAATATATTCTCATTATTTTCTCCCACAATAGAACTCAAATTTGAGTTTTCTTGCAGAAAATATAAGTAAATGTGAAGTTTTTGCTCACAAAAAACTCACCATATCTTTTGCTACACAAGAATGGGTGAAGAAATCCACACTGGTTTAAAAAAATAACCATATTAAACCTCCAGAAATTGCAAATCAAGCTTCACAAACCCTCATGGCAGTGACATATGCTTCATTGAAAAGCTTCAAGAGTGAAAAATGAGAATAATAAAGCATTTGTTGCTTTTGGGTTAGGGTGTAAAACCCTATTTTTTCCATCGATATGAATGATGTGATTTCTATCACTTTATTTATCAATAACCTACCAAATGATGCCCATGGATTTTGAAAAATATAATATAACCTTTGCATACTATATGCCTTGGTTATTTTTTTGTAAATTTTGTGATGTTATGTGTCATATCATATTCCACATGTGGTCGAATGCCAATGTGGATGCCACATCACAAGTGCTTTTGACTCATTCTCGCTTCATGTTCATTTTCTATGATGGAGTTTTTCTTTGCATGTAAGGAAAGATAGATGCAGAAACAACTTTCCTAAT
>VDFB02125253.1:0-41682 GCA_007258455.2 Sequoia sempervirens | reverse complement strand
AGCAAAAAAATGTCCTATTTTTCCACAATTAAAACATTTAAAAGGTAGCTTACCTTTGTATTTACCAGATCCTTTCTTAAGTTTTCTCACAAAATGGGATTCCTTTGCATTTGATTCATTGCTTGAGCTATAGCTTGATTCATTGCTTCTCATTTTGATGGCTTCTCTTTTTTAGTCCTCATTTGATATACCATGAGGACCCCAAGCAACTCATCCATTGTTAATAAGTCTAGGTCCTTAATTTCTTCAACGGCAGTAACTTTTGCATCAAATCTTAAGGGGAGTTGACCTTAGCACCTTTTGCACGATCATTGATTCTTCAACTTTTTCACCAAGTCCTCTGATGGTATTAACAATTTCATCCACACGAAAAAGATAGGCTGCAACATTTTCTTCTTCTTTCATCTTTAAGCTCTTGAATTGTCTTCTATGAGTTTGGAGCTTAGCCTTCTTAACTTTGTCATCACCTTCATAGATGTTTTGAAGTTTGTCCTAGATTTCTTTTGCCAAGTCACAGTGCATTACCTTGACAAACTCTGATTTTGATAGACCACACAAGATAGCATTCATGGCTTTTGCATTATTTTCACTAGCCCTCTTTTCAGCTTGATCCATTGGTGGAGATGTTGGAGCTTTATAACCTTTTACTACTGCTTGCCAAATATCAAAACCAATATCCATTAGATAAGTTCACATCCTTATGCTCCAAAATGAATAGTTTGTCATGTCAATCAACGGAGCTCTATTTAAGGAAAAACCTTCTAGACCAGCCATGTGTACTCCCAAGATCTACCTTCCAATGGTTAGACTATTTTGAAGGAACCTGATCTGATATCGATTGATGAGCACACACTTACACTAAGGGAGGGGGGGCAGGGAGTGAATCAGTATAAGTTACTCTTTTGCTTATTTAAAATTTAACAAACACAATAATAGCAATCACACAAGATCTAACAATTATGACACAAGATTTATGTGGAAACCCTTTCGGGCGAAAACCAAAAAGAAAGAGTACTTAGATCTACTATCCAAATCCAACCACAAAATAAGATTCTCTTACAAAATTTGTAGGCAACAACCCACTGGAGACACCAATCTCCACTACTAAGCACCAACTTAGCAAGAGACACCAAACTCTTCTATTAGGAAGCACCAACCTCCAAATAAACAAAGTTTTCGCTTTCTTGAATATTAATTCTTCAATGAATGACAATCTTTTAAATCTCCTTTATAAAATCTGTTTTATATTCTAATGATCAAACATTTATTTTGTTCTCCTTCATAAATCTGCTTGTATTTGAACGAGAAAACATTTATTCCACACATTCTTACTCCAACTTCTCTTGTTTTATATCCCCTTTATGCCTCTTCATGAAGGGAGGTAATCTTTCCCAAGGGAGTCGTCCTTTTCAAAAGGAGGTGTCCCTTCTTTCTTCTTTTTTATTTAAAATGGGACAACTTGTCCCTAGACTTGGGCGCCAAGGTGAATGGGGCCAAATGGGGCCGGCCAGCACAAAAATTCAAACAAAATATTTTTCTTTTAATTTATTTTTCTTTAGTAATTAACTTCTACATAATTTTCCTCCTTCGACATTAATAATAAATTATCAGGACATTAATTCTCCTTTGACATCAATGACAATATTTCCAACACTAACAATCTGAAAAAGTAGATCAGTAAAAGTATCAGTTGACTTCACTAGAGAAGTGGAATACAGCTGAAAAGAAACATGAAGCAGGTTTCAGGCATCAAAAATTGGAAACTTGGAGAGAGATGAAATATTTTAACTTCTCTGCAAAACTGTTGGTTTAAGATAGGCAGCAGTTTTGTAATCGCCTGGGCAGATTCATCTACGAAGCAATGGTTTTGTGACAGTTGGAAAAAGGTGATTTGTCAAGCAGCTGTTCTGTTTTCACTAGGGAGGTTTCACTAAAAAGTGGCAATTTGGTCAAAAAGCAGCAGTTTCATGATAGTCATGTCAGTAATCCCAGACATTTGAAGCATTCTTGGGCATTTTCTGTTTTTGTATTCCTCTATAGGATCAGCCATGGAGGAACACATAACAGCTTAAACAATCACCATGAATCAATGGATTTTGAACTATGCCTAAATTTGTTTAAAGTGAAACCTCGCCCAAATGGAATCATTCTAGAAAGTGGTAGAAATCAAATGGAAGCAGCCATTTGACAGCAAAAAAATCCCATTCAGATGCAGAATCTGTAATGGGCATGCACCAAGAGCAGCAGACTGACTATGAAAATATTGCATTCAGATCCAGAATACATCATGAGCATAGACACCTATCTTGGCATACTCCCCAAGCAAGAGGAAACTGAGAAAAACTGCACAAGCAAGACAAAGGAAAGGAAGAAGCAAGTGGCCTGATGGCACCTGTGAAAATCATAACATCAAAATCTGCAACAACAATAAGAACCACCACAACAACAATAACAAGAAGATAACACAACAAAGAACAGATTGCAGAAATAACTTATCTAAAAAGGTGAAGATTCATCCTCTCAGGGAACCCATATAATTGTATCAACTGCTTTCAAAGTATTCAATGACACTAAAGAGGAGACACAAATAATATGGCTACAGATTTTGGGCCTGCAATGAATTCCAAGGCTCTCATCAGTTTTACAACCCAAACCAAAATTCAAGGATAAAAAGAATGCATGTCAAGCATGAAGCCCAGCCAAAAAAGGAAAAGAGAATACCACTGATAGTACAAGTGTTAAATATAATACAATTACATCATTAGTTTATTAGTTATATATTATATTACAAACTCAATATGGGGCAGGTTGTTACAAGCAGTTTTGATAAAGTGCTAAAATGTTTTGGCATTGTATTCATGTGATTTTCAATATCAATAATCAATTCAGTGCAAACCATTTCATCATCTGGTACCAGAGCAATCTGAAGAGGATTCAAGAAAAAGGGAGGAAGAGTCTGGTGGTACAAGCATCAAGCAGCTCCAACAAACTTGTATTCACATATTTATGGTGGAAGACTCAGCCATATAGGCACCCACTGGCCCATCAGCCATTACTAGTTTAGAGCATGTTGTCAATCTCATGCTCTACCAGATCATCCCTAATATGTTCTTCCTGTGCAAACACCTTGCTGTCTTATTCATTGCACATCAACAAAACAAAAAAAACAAATATGCTTTGCCCTTTTCTTGCATTCTGAGAATGAAACAGATTGCAGTGTGGGATGTGCCTACTGTATGCATGGGTGTTATTGCCATGATGAATAATATGAGTTGATGATTCCTTTTGAGGGAGAACGGCTTGGGGAAACATACAACAGGTACAATAGCAAGGGACTGTGGCAAAAAGGACCCTAGACATGAAGCCAAAAAAAAATGCATGTGTCTATGGCAGCACAAACTTACTTTTGCTCTAAAGTGAAAGTTGTCATCCGATAGAATCCTCAAGGGTATCTAACCCTATATGACTCTAAATTTCCAAGGGGTTCAATTTCTTGCATTCATCTCATGAAATGGGTCATCATTACATCATTGCAACTTCATACAACACAAGGTCCAATGCAAAGCAAGGCAACAATATCATCAAAGGGATAATGGAGATCTGGACCCCCAAGTTCACAAAAATGAACAATTACAAGGAAAAGGAGCCCCTATCAGAAGCCAATTCATTTTAAAGTGTCTTCACTTTTGGAATGTAAGGGACGTTGGAGCCCTATAACGAACACCAACTTGTCAAAAGCATAACCAATTCAAATACGATTGACATAAAACTCCTTCAGGAGACAACAAAAGCTAAAAACCTTTCAAGGATCAAGTTAACTAGTGTTCTAGGGTAGCAAGCCAACCCACTTTTGCTCTGAAACAAAAGTTATCATCCATTGAAGTCATCAAAGTTATGTACCCTTTTAACATTCCCAATTTCCATGGGTTCAGCTTCCTTCTTTTTATCTCATGAAATAAGACATCATTACATTATTGCAAACATATACATCCCACCAAGGGGAAATGTGCAAATGAAAGATATAGGAAACCTACAAGATTGGATAGGATCTCTCTATATAGAATATCTAATCCGAATGGGAGGTTTTAACACAATCAAATTCACCAGAGAATAAATAGGAGGTAAATGCTTTAGTCCCTGAATAGTAGATGCTACACTAAATCATATCACAAAAGCACATATGATAGACATGGAGTACATTGAGGGACTCTTCATGCAGACCTAATGACAAATGCATGCCAAAAAATTGGATAGAACTTTGATTGTCGAGTAGTGGATAAATCCAAGAAACTATGCCTAAGCAAGAGTTATTAATACCACTTTCTTACATCACTTTCGTGTCATGCTCTCCATCATGACAAAGCAGAACATCAAATTGTGAGAACTGAAGTTCAAAGAATATAGTTAGCACACCACAGATCCCACAAGCATATTGTCCAACTGTGCACTTCTGCACCACAATATACATGTCATGCCATGTACAAACTAAAGTACTTGAGATACAAAACTTAGGAATAGAACAAAAAAAATATTTTGGCAATATTTTTGGGCAGAAAACAAAAGCTCAAGAATAGCTTGCAGCAATTCAAAACTAGGTGTCAAATGAAGATTCCAATGCAAGCTTGGCAGTTCAAGAGCAACAAGTGATAGATGAACTAACTTCAGCACAAAGAGGATAAAATTACTAATGAAAATAGAGGGCCCATAAGAAATGGGTCCTCAAAGGGGATGCACATACAATAGGCAGCATATCAATGTCCATAAAAAAAAATCTTAATTAACAAATCCTTAAGAGATCCTGGAGAGATAACATACCATACAATAATTTGTTTCATGTCAAACTTGATTGATAACAACTTGGATGAAACAAATCACACTCCAACAAATTCCCAACCTCATTTCAAAAGAAGAAA
Source organism: Sequoia sempervirens (assembly GCA_007258455.2). Classification (NCBI taxonomy): domain Eukaryota; kingdom Viridiplantae; phylum Streptophyta; class Pinopsida; order Cupressales; family Cupressaceae; genus Sequoia; species Sequoia sempervirens. The sequence goes on along the minus strand of VDFB02125253.1, from coordinate 36,769 downwards.
GTGGTTGTCTAAAAGAATAAGCAAAGAAGAGCTCAAAGCAATTTTCTCATTCAACCCAAACAAACCTCCAAGGCAAGATGATTTCTCAACATTGTAATAACCTTCTAGGAAATAGTCAAAAAGGATTTGATCCAAGTGGTGGAAGAATCAATGATGAACAAAAAATGCTCATTCAAATCAACGTCACCAAGCTCAGCTTGATACCAGAAATTGTAGAGGCAGAGGCATCAAAAATTGAACAACACAAACCAATAGCTCTTTGTAACATGATCTACAAAATCATATAAAAATACAATTGACCTTCATTCCTAGAAGGCAAATAATAGATACTTCCATAACATTCCAACAACTTCTACACAACTAAACAACTCTAAAGCTTGGCCAAGAATTTTAATCAAACTTGACACATCTAAAGCTTTTGATCTTTGTTACCAAGTTCTCCTATATTGCCTCTCACCCCCCTATGGGTTCAGTATGAGGTCAAGTATGGCTCAAGGTCATTGTGAAGAACCCACAAGAAACCAGAGGTGCCCATGCCAGACCCTAGGTGAACTCAGGCTATACCTAAGCAAACCCAAAAGGACCCTTCAAAACCATACAAAACTACATGGCATACATCATTTTCATGAATTTTTAAGAAACAAAATAATATTGACAAAGCCAAAACATAGAGATTTTGGAGTGTTTAACCAACATATGATGTCAACCAAAGAAGGAAGTTGCTATATGATGGTTGATGGCCATACGATGTTGACAATCAAAACCCCACAATTCTGAATTGTTGGTCGTACGATGTGAATGCTAGGTTTGGGCGTGCATTGAAGAATGAACTTGACCGTACACTGAGGTGATGCCACTGTCGACGCCGTCCGCAAAAAAATTGATGATGTCGTACATTGTGAAATTGATGATGTTGAGGTTGTAAGTTGTGAAGGTAATGACACCATATGGATGCAAGTCATATGATGTGCAATGGGCGATGTCGTATAGTGCAATTTGAACACCGTCATACATTGGAAGGAGGGCGTATGATGAGCTATGGCTGATGTCGTACAATGGGGAGGGTCTTCCATATGGTGTGAATATTTTCTTCCTATCGTACAATGTGAGTATTTGCTTTCTGCCATACAATGTGAATTAATGATTGCCTTGCTTGTCTTTATTGTATGGTCCAATGGTTTTGATGACACAATACTATGAATGGAGGCCACATGTTGTGCCTTGCTCGCCTTTGTTGTGCTCTGTGACCATGTTGATGATGAGGGAATTATGGTGATGACGTACTATATAATGATCGTATCATATGGTGTGAAGATGGAGGTTGTTGTACTATGTAGGTTTGCTATACTATTTGAGGGAAACTAGGTCATACAATGAATAATCGTCGTACTATGTGAACAAGTTGTATGATGTTCTTGAGTGTCATGTTGAATGATGTCATACCAATTGAGGCAATCGTACGATGTGAAGAGGTTGAGGTTGTCGTACGATATAAAAATTACTCCCTTCTTGCCATATGATGTGCAAAACTTGTCTTTCTCCTTGTCGTACGATATGCAAAACTTTATGCCTCTCTCCTTGGCGTTCAATATGACAAGATGTTGGTTGTACTATATAGTTGTACCTTTTAATGTAATTAGGCGTTGTACTCAAGTCTTTTATGTAATCAAGTATGTAGTCAGGCATTTTGTGATGTCCCCAAAATTTGTGATGAAGTGACTTAATTAATTTAATTGATGAAGTTGTCCAAAAATTAATAATATTTTAAAAGGATGACTTAATTGATTATTTTAATTTAAATAAAAGAATAAATTATAAAGTCACTTAAATAATATTTTAAAAGTGACTTAAGTGAAAATAAAATATTATAATGTCACTTTTGGAAATATTATATTCTTCTAGAAGCTTGTGGAAGATACTTTATTAGATCTTTCTAGAAGGACAAGGATTTCTTTAAAAAGGAAAGAAGGAGCTCATTCCAGGCATGCTTGGATTACATTTCTCATTTCAGTTTGGGAAGAGCTTGAAGGCTTTTTCAAGTCCGAGGGTTTGAAGACTCTAGGATACCAGGTTCGGTTGTGAAAGATCAACCCTAGCTGGATATTGTTGAGGAATTCATCTAGGGTTTCTACAGGTGTTTCATTGCAAATTTAATGGTCACTTTCAACGACCAAATTTGAGGATCAACAATTGTATTCAGCTTGTTTGGGAAGCAAAGTAATTTATGCAATAGCTGATGTATTATTGCATGTTTCTGAATTATTGCAATCGCTGGTTTATTATTGCAAGAATAAATGCAATAGCTGTTGTATTATTGCATTTCTGAATAATATTTTGAAAAGGGGTAAATTACTCTTTATTGAAGAAAATAAATATATTTTGTTGGGCATGTAATGTTTTCCTTCAATAAATAAAAAGGAGGAAATATTAAATCTTTGCAAATCGGGTGATACTGTATTGTATTTGGAAAATAATTATTAGGTGTGAATACATTTTGTCAGGGTAATATTTTGTTGGGCGACAAAGTGAATTTTAATATTGGTCGTAATAACATTTGAGACTTGGCAAATTTCATCCTGTGGTTTTTATTGTGCGACATCTAAACTTATTAAGGAGTCTCATTGCTCTATCGAGCCAAGACGTGCTTCTCTGGTTTGGTCGTAGGTTACAACTTACACCATTCATTCTGCAATATAAGGCATTGGACAAATGATGGAATGAAAATATGGTTCAGTCACAGATTTTTGAGATTGACATACACTAAGGCAATATTTCTTCAAGGCGGCTGAAGTAAAATTCGAATCTTACTCTTTGGAAGCGTTTTGTTACTAAAAAACCCTAGATGAGTTTCTTGCTGGCCGAATACATACATTTTGGGCGTCTTATTGATGAAAAATGAGCATTCTTGAGAGTGACGTGTTTTCCTGAAGAAGAACGATTCAATATTGAGCTTCCATTGTTGCTAGGTCGACTCTAGTGGCTCCAAAAGAAGCGTGTGGGCTCAAGAAGATAGGACAACTCATACCCTATGAGTTTCGATTGGAGAAAAAGAGACATTTCTGCTGGACTTGTTTGCTGGGAGTTTTCTAAGGCATCTTCCTTATTCTCCAGTTTGGAATCGATTTCATTTCCAGGTTTGAGTATTTCAATATTGTCTTCAGCCTGCAATATTTGTGTATTGTTTCAAGTCTGAGTTTAGAAAGTCTCAGTTGCTGTATAAAATCTGAGTCATTATATTAGTCTTGAATGCCGAGAAAATTGTTCCTCTTAGCACTGTATCAGACTCAATATTATTGCAGCATATTTGCTAGTCTGTTGTCAAGAGTCTTTGTCAAAAGTATGCATTGTAATAGCTAGGAAATATGACAGTCAAATATTGCACTGCTGTTAATGTCTTTCAGTTTAATTGGCTTTCAAAATCTGCATTACAGTTTGCTATAATCGAGTCTCAATTGTACTGTGTAATGACAGTAAATATAAAGAGTCATTTGAAAGAGTTGGTTATAGTATTGTTGTAGATTGTGTCACCAATGTGAGCACTTGTATTACATTGTTGCAATGTAATACAATGAAATCTTGATTTCTATTGAGTGCAATGCATGTATTTATTGAATGTCAACAACAGTATGCATTGGGTTCCATATATGTGACAAACAAACCCATCAAACCTAAGGCAAAGAAAGAAAAATTATACTCCATGGGCAGGGGTCTTTACAGTGGTATCAAAGCCAAGAATCCTGCCAGCCTGATTAGGTAACTAATATTTGTCTCAGTCAATAAGTTCAGATCAGAGATTCAGTGGAGCATCATGGCTACTCTCAGGGAGCAGTTGAATTCCTTGTTGGAGGAGACAAGGTAGAATCAGATTGACTTTAATAAAAGGGTTGAAAAATGGTCGAGAGAATAAGAAGCCATCAAGAGTTTCCAAGAGAAATTGAAGTTTGTTGGTAAGAAACTAAAATCTTTACCTCAAGCTAAGGTTGCTCTTCTTAGCAATTTGGAAGAAGCTGAAGATTATCTATCCAAGGTTAGTCAATCACCTTCTCAAGCAACGTGTACAGCTTTGACTCCATTGGTGCGATCATTAGGAAAGCCAAAATTAATGAGACATCAAGATGAGGAGATAAGACAGGTAGTTGTCACTTGCGTAAGTGAAATCATGAGGACTATAGCTCCTGAAGATCCTTATCATAATGAAAAAATGAAAGAGGTCGTGCAGTTGATTATTGAAAGCTTTAAGGGGTTAGGTGACATCAAAAGCCCTACTTTCAATAAGAGGCTCAAAATTCTAGAGTTGATGGCAAAGGTGCAATCATGTGTTATCATGTTTGATTATGATGGTCTTATTCTCCTATTATTCGATTGCTTCATTTCCAAAATCAGGAAACGCTATTCAAACAAGGTGAAGACAAATATGTTCAACATCCCGTTACTAATCCTAGATGAAGAAGATGATGTTTGCAAGCAGTTGCAAGCTGATTTGTTAGCCATTTGGAGAAGAGAGCAGCATGTTTCGACTGCAGCATATGATCTCACAAGAAGATTGATTGAGCAGAAGATTGAGAAGTTCAAGGAGCAATTGACTACAGAAGAGTTAACCTCATTTGGTATACCAGTTCCACTTTCTCTTCAGGAGGGTAGCATTCCATCAAATGAGTTGGATGATAAAAACAAAGAGCAACCTAAGCCCTCTTGTGTTGAGACACTTAATAAGGGAATTGATGATGTTTCTATAGGTGGAATTGGCCCTGTCCTAATTCCAAATCAGGATGTATGTATACAAGAATTTGCAGAAGAAGAAGTTGGCCTCCAGGAAGCAAAATGTGGAGGTGGACAATATGATTTCTCTTGAGACAAAGTTAATTCAAAAATCACTTCAAGCACGTGACACAAGCAGCTTGGAAAGAACAAAAAGTTTTCAGTGATCCTCACTTACTGACATTTCTGAACCAACAACAAAACAACCTTTGGACTCTCCCACTTTGGATTTGGGGTCTCGGAACTTGGGAACGACGAATGCACTCGCACTCCATGTTGCACAGGCATCCTCAAATGGGTCAGGTGGAGATGGAAAATTAAAAGAGAATGATCATTCAAAAGATCAAGGATGGATAGAAGTAAAGAGGAAAAAATATATTCCTCCACATCAGATGACTTTGAGATCCTCCAAGAAGGAGAGAAATGTGGCAATATAATCTTTTGGTTTGTGCAAATCTGTTTGCCTCTTGCTTAGATGCAGGAGTTTGTTTTTTGTTTAGATTGTCTCCAATAGGGGACCTAGTTTGCACCCCTATCATTGGGTTGATGCGATTCTCATTTTTACTATTTTTAATATGGGAGTGGACCCCATGTCCACAACTTTTTACAGATCAAAAACAAAACAAAAAAATCCACAGAATCTTACACCTAAAACAGCAACCAACAACTCAACAAATAAGAAAAATATTTATTAATAAAAACCAAATTTTATTTTCTTTAACATAGACTTGGAAATAATCCCTAAAACAAAATCTGTTTTTATTAACTCTGCCCAAAATTCCAACAAACTGTAGAATGCATAAAAACATTTCAAGAGGCAACCATTGTTATCTTCATCAGCAACCATTTGTCATCTTCATCAACAACTATCTATTATCTTCAATAGCCACTATCTGTCATCTTCAGCAACAGTTATTTGTTTCAGAAACAACTAAGATATCTTCATTAGTAACAATTCAACTTCATCAGAACAGATAGATCATCTTCATCAGCCTCCTTGACTTCATATACATTTTGTTGTTTGACACTAGATTTTCCTACATTTTAGCAGTTAAAGGGACATGTGGATTCTAGAAGGTGACCATGGTTGTATGATAACCAAATGTTATAACTTCCTTCTCTTGCAGTTAAGCAAAACTTGGTAGATGAGAAAATGAATTTACAAGAAAAGCTAATGATCAAAGTTGTGAAGAAAATTTGAAAGAAAGGAGGCAATACAAACTATCAGCACATATACTAGCAAGCAAGGCCAAGCAGCGAATTCTAAGAAAGCTTAGCCAAGAGAGTCTACAATATGTTAGCCATATTAATAATATTGCAAGACCCAAAATCCAAATAAGAAACTAAGCCAATGAGTTCCCTAGCATCAAACTTAAAAAATAGATGATTTTCAAGCATGTTGTACCCAAAATAAATTTTTGCTTCAACAAGGCATTTTGATTAAAATGATCTAAATCATGTAAAAATGTTGTCAAAAGTACGTTTTAGGTCAAACAAAACATAGGCTTTTTGTGGGTTTACATCAAGGAAGATACTTGCAAATTTCTGAAAATTTGAAAATTAGGGTTTCGTACCCCTGTTTTTAGGAAAACCCCTAAAAATAAGACCTTTCTAGAATTAGTTGAAAATGATTTTGATAGCATAATTTGACTTCACAATCACACTAATCAAGTAAAAATCACCAAAAAGTTTGTTTTACTCTGGTGGGTCTACTTCATTTTTTCAAGAGAAAAGTTGGGACCTCCGCAGCCATTAATGGTAGATGGCCAATACCAAGTATCAAAATCTAAGCCTCAAAAGCTTCAACGAAGAATCCATGGTGAAAGATGCTCTGCGACGGAGCAGATTTTCAAAAGTGAAAAATACTAAAAATTGACTAAGTTTGAAGGATGCACGCTTTGCTACAAGGAAGAGCCTACGCAATGTTGTACCCAAACCAAATTTTTTGCTTCATTAAGGCATTTTGCTTAAAAGAGTCTAAACCCTATTAAAATGATGTCAAAATATAGTTTTTGGGCAAATCAAGTATGGACTTTGGCCAGTGTCATGTCAATCATCAGCAGCAATTGGTTAGTACCTGGAGGTCAGAACCTAAACCTGAGACTCAAAGCAGGACATGTTATGATGGAGAAGTGTTTTACGACAAAATTATACTCCTACAAGGTCAATTCAGTGGCCAGAACAGTGTTTACGGAACATGAAACAGATGAAGACATTTTGCAGAAAGTAGATCTACGCCCCTATAGCCCAAGGGCGCCCTTCTTTTTGAGGGCCCAAATTTAGTTGCTTTCGTTTGCAAATACATTCAATCTCTTCAGAATTGAACCAGCTTTCCGACGAGCTATCAAGCGAGGTCATCCGAGTTGCAAAACTCCGACAATTGAAGTCAAAAGCTAAAGGTACGAAGAGAATGCATGTCACAAAGGCTGTTAAATTTTTAGTTTTTGTGCCCCTGTAGCCCAGGGGTGCCCTTGAATTTGACCCCTCAAATGAATGAATCTCCTAAATCTATTCCCAAGGGATCTTTTCTAATTTAGTTCAGCTCCGCAACGCACCAGTTTGCAAGATGATCCGATATACTAAGTGATCGTGGCAAAGGTTCTACCGAACACGTAAAACGAAGGGTGGAAAAATATAGAAATACACACCTGTACCTCTATAGGCCAGGGGCGCCTAGCCTTTAGGCCTGCCAGATGGGGTCTTTTGCATTCAGTCTTCACGAGACTTATGCGAAATCCTCCTGGCTATCCAATGAATCTAGCCGCCAGCCCATAGGGTTTGTCAAACGCCCGTACATGATCAGTGGGGATCGCTAAAGAAATCAAACAACCAGAAAAATGGCTAAGTGTGGGAAATACACACTCCCTTGGAAAAGGCGCCCTTCTTTTTGAGGTCTTAGAAGCAGTTTTCTCGCTTCGTCACCTCCAAAGACATCTCTTCTCAGTGCTTCTAACTACGCAAAGAAATTGTCGATGCACGAATCGGAGCACTCCAACTCTCGGTGTCAGGGGTCAAAGTATGGCATCTGGATGAATGTTTCACCTCTGTCAAATTAGTGATTGCGCCTTCACAAGCTAGGGGCACCCTTGCTTTTGGGGTCCTTAATGCAACTTTCAGATACCTTACATACAGTCGTTGGTTGCGGAATTCTTCCAGTCACGCAATGAACCTATCATTTAGTCAGCAGGATTCATCATTCACCAACAGTGGCAAATTGAAGCGTGAGATGGAAAAACAGAGAAATGGCCAAGTCTGGAGATCTTGCATCAATTTAATCAAAGGCGCCTAATTTTTTGAGGCATCAAACGTCGTTTTTAGCAATTGCAGCTCCCGGCAGACATTTCATCTTTGCTCTGTAGGCTTCGCGGTGGATATCACAGCTCAATCACAGCCTCAATCAGGTGTCCAAAAATCAGAGCTCAACAGGGGCAACTGTAACTTTTCAATGAGCTATAAAGTAGGAAGTTAGCGAAAACTCTCATAACTTTTGGGTGGCAAATGACTTCAGAGTAGATTCAAAGTTTTTCTTTCAAACGAGTGATTTATTGACTGATGACTGTTGATCAAGAGATATAGATTTCATTGAGATCATATCTATTGACTCATCTGGCGTCCAACATTTCATTCTTAATTTGGCGCAGATGCACGCACTTCTTCCTAAGTTAGCCGCTAACAATCGCTACAAAGACATCAAACATTATTTTGCAAGTACAAGTCCGTGACTCATCGCCAGACTTGTTGACGCTTAAATTCAAGACCTCGAATGCGATTTGAAACGGACAGCTATGCATAGATAAACTGCTCTTCAAATTAGGAGGGGAAGCTCCCTCTTGCTGATGGTGTTTGAAAGAAAGTAAACTAAAACTAAGTTGCCTATCTTTTTGATCAGCTAGAGCACAAGGTTTATAAAACACAAACGCCGCAGATGAGATTTTCTGAGTTAAGAACTTCAACTACGACTAACTTAAGCTAAAGACGTTTCTAACTTCTCAAGTAATAGTAGAGCAAGAGAAACTAGAAATGAACAAGGTAGATTTTCTGACAAAATACTTTGATAAACTCTATTCCAACAAACATCTACACACTTCAATGTAAGCTGAAATCTAGATCATAAAAGTAGAGCATAAATAACGGAAATCTGAGATTTTCAACCAAGTCAAAGGAGGCTCATGATTTTATTACTCAAATTTCTAGAACAAAACTCACTTCTAACATGCCTTGACCAAGAAGTTGCAACTAAAGAGGCTTGCAATCTTATTCTCACACAATAGAAACAGCAATCACACTAACTCCTTGTTGGCTAAAGAGGCTCAACAATTTGCTTATCACAACACAATTGAACAATACTTGAGCAACAAATAGAAGGCACAATAGGCTCAGCGTTTTGTTATCACTAGCACGGTTAAAAAAACTAATGAGCAAAGGCTCTTATTTATAGAGAAGCAGAGGAGTAGGGAACCCTAAAATCTCCTTGCTTTCACAATCTAGGGCTTGCTCAGCAAGCAAGCTTTATTACTAAATCTAGAAAGAAGATAACAACTAACACCTAAGAAAGCAGAAAAAGCGGGAAATGCCAACTATTACATTTATCTTCTTTCTCTTCTCAAAGAATGGATAAGAATCGTTCCAAGAATAGAAAGAAAACGGAAAGAAAGCTTCTAGATGAAAGCCGCTTTAAAGCTCAATCATATCCGTTAAAAAGCAGGAAACTGTGTCCTAGTCAGGTGTATTGATACTATCTAAGGCAATATTCTAATTCTCCAAGATCTCCTCACCTTCTGTGATCAAACTTAGAGAATCCTTCACTTCTTCAACTGCTTTATGAGTTTTGTTCTTGAAAAACATCGCTGCCCCAAAAGGTGACTCACAAATTGATAACTTGGCGGCTCTGCAACTTTATGTTTCTGACACCTCTCTTGACTTCCAACAGAAGAGTATTGCACAACTCTTTTCTGGTACCTTTCCTTTTCCTCATATCACACCTCCTCGTGTTCTTCAACTGAGATGATGAAGTTTTGATATAGTGCTGATTTGGTCTTAAATTCGAAGGGAGTGTACTCCATATTGAAAACCTTGAAGAATGACTGTAAACTCGCCTATGATCAGACAAATTTTGAGCTACTTTCTATTTTTAGAGTGCTGGTTTTTCGGCCTCAAACGGACAAATTTTTTGGAATTTTTTCTGAGATATGGGTTTTGCTCAGAATTTTGTTGCAAGACAACCCAGATTGTCCATTTTTTAAAATATTGAATTTTGACTGAAAAAGCAGCAAACCCTAATTTCTTCAATTTTTCACCAAAAAGCTTAGCACTGGGTTTTGTTCAAATACAACAGAAATGGACCCAATTGATTAGATTGAAACACCTGATTGATTGAAAAGCAGCCAACCCTAGAATTTCAAATTTTCGAAAAAGCTGTGATATGGGTTTTCTCAAAAGACGCTTTTGAGAGGACCCAGATGATCAAAAATTGAAAACCCTCAAGATTTTTAACACCGACATGCAAGGAAAAAAGCAGCTGCTGCAACTTGATGAACTTCTCCAAAATTCTTCGTAAGAATGAGATGAAGAAACCCCGATGGCTGAAAATTAAAAAAACTTTGACCTTCTCCCTTCAAAAATTTGATCTTCCTGGATGAAAAAGCATGAAAAAGCAAGGTCTTATGTTGCTGGTCTAAAAATTATTCATGAAAATCAGCAACCTTGAGCTCTTGAATCTGAAATAAAACCCTCAAAGTTGCTGCTCCACTTTTCTTCTTTGGAAGTCACCTGCAAAAATGATGAAAACTGAAAAGAAGAGATGTCATAAATAGATTTAGGGCTTGAAATAGCTCTGCTTTCTTTTGCTTTCTTTCTCCAAAACCCTACACTCATCTTGTGCATTGAACTTGGACATTTACCCTCAACTTCAAATCTTGAATTCTTGAAATTTTGAAATTTTTGAAAATTCTACTAAGGCATTGAAAGTTGGGCGCCCTTCTTGGCTAGGGGCGCCCATTTTCTCCAGAGTTAGCCACTTTTTTGAGAATTTTCAACTTTTCTTCCATTTTCACCCCTGGTTTGACCTCGGTGTCCAGCTTCTAGATTGATCTGATGAACGAGCTGGATGATTCATCGCGTAGCCTGACTAATTCTGAGAAGATTGTTCTGGAGGCACCTCTGGCGAAAAACTTCGTTTTGACCTTCAAATTCATGGGAGCCTATTTCCTCCAGGGGCTTCGAACTTTCACAGTGTTATCCATTTTTGCGTGATCTTCAAGTTCTTCATTTCCCTTTGATCTTCTGATGAAATCTTGATTCCGGGAGCTACGTTGATCTGATTGACTAGCTGACAGGTTCATTGGATAGCTTGGCTCAATCCGACGAAGTAATCTTAGAGACTTTATCAACAAATTCCATCATTTCTGACCTCAAAAGTTTGGGCGCCCTTCTTCACCAGGGGCGCCTATGTTTACCAGACTTAGAATTATTTTCATTTTCTTCACCTTTAATCTTCTTCAGATGATCTCGTCAGATCTGGAGTTCTAGGCGCCAGATTGACTGATGGTTGGGTTCGTTACGAAGCTAAGGAGATTCTGAGAGGGGTCTTCTCTAGGAGTTGCTTCGCCAAAAAGTTAGATTTGGGCCTTCAAAAGCTTGGGCGCCCTTCTTGGCTAGGGGCCCCCAACTTCACTCCACTTAGAATATTTTCCTAATTTTCATCTTCACATTTGAACCGTTATTCCATACTTTCAACTCGATTTGGATTTGTCGGAGAACGACAAGTCAGATGCTCTAGTGAAGACAGCCATTGCGAAGCTGATTGAATTTTGGAGAGATTGAGCATATTTGCAAATCTTTACTACTAAGTTAGGCCCCTCAAAAATCTGGGCACCCCTGGGCACTAGGGGCACTGAAAGTTCCCAGAGTTAGAAAATTTTCTGATATTTTCATAGTTTTTACTGTCTTCTGTTTGAAACTGCTCCGTTTGATCTCAAATTTTGGGTGACTGAATGATCTGTTGACTGCACTGTCAGACTCGTTGCGGAGCTAAGAGGATTTTGACAACTTTGTCTGGGAGCTCAAACCCTAATTTCACCATTTGATGCCCTAAAAAGATGGGCGCCTATCTCCTCTTGGGGTGCCCATGGCTGGCAGTGTTAGAAAATTTTCACAATTTCCATCTTCTTCTCTGTTCTTCGTGCATGTTTGTCAACTCACCTTTTGTTCAGTGCTTGAGTGTTGAATTTGACGCCTGGTAGCTGACTGACCTCTATTGATGACCTCGGAGCTCCTAATATGCTTCTGAAAAAGCAGAATAGACCCACTAGGGCAACACTGATCTTTTTGAGATTCTGACTGCACCAGCCTGATATGGACGTATTTTGAACCAATCAAAATCAGTTTGGACCCTGGCGGACAAACTTTCTATTTTTAGAAATTTTCTATTTTTAGAAAATTTTGCCAGTATCCATTTCAAAAGAAACCCAAAAAAAACCCAAAAAAAGTTACTATTTTTAGGAAATTTCTAAAAATAGCAATTTTCCTAAAAATTAGGGATGAAAAACTGAGATCTGGGTTTTGTAGATTAGGTTGCTATGAGCAGACTCAAATTGTCAGATTTTGGGAATTTCACATTTTGACCCCTCATGCAAGACATGCACACCCAAATTTTGACCTTTTTGACTGATTTAACAAGACTTTTACTCATTTCTTCAAAATGTCTAAGTGTAACAAAAATTTTAATTTTGAGGTACAACAGAATTCAAGACAAAGTGGCGATTTTAGCAGGAGAAAGGCGTCAAAACCTCAATCTTCTGTCTCAATTTCTTCCATTTCTCGTCTTACTTTCTTTCGCATGTTCAAGTAACTGGCGACTTTTGACAAAACAAATCTAGGTCGATTCAGAATAGCTTCCTCGACAAAACCCATGTGCTAGAATTTTTAAGGAAAATTTGTTCCAGATCATCGATTCTCGAGGCTTTGATTTTCTTAACTAAAATTCCTTTGCATGGTCGAGTAGAAGTCCAATTTTTGCAAATATGGCATTCTGGATTGTCTTAGAAAATTTTTCTAGACAAAACCCATATCTCATAATTTTTTGTGAAAATTGCCCTCCGACGGGCTATTTTTATCCTCAACAAGCTATTTTTAGCTTTCCCGAAAAGTTGTCAAAATATAGTCGTGTTCACAGTCAACAAGCGAGTTTTTTAGAATGCAATACACAACTCGAATTCAAGACTAAGTCAGTCTTGACTCATGACTTCATCGGAACAGTCGACACGAATCTACAAGCAATCTTGGATCCAATCAAGATAAAAGATTCAATACTTCAAAACATTCAGGAATCTAGGTTGTTTGAGGCCGCTTCTATCCCTGTCTCAGTTCATTGCGTAGAGTTCGTAATGTCTTGTGTTAAGCATTACAATTCTGCTACTCGCGAAATACAATCAATAGATGGACGAGTGATTTGCAGTCTCAAACCCTTGGATATCAAGAGATGTTTTGGTATTCCTCAACATCTGAACAGTCTAGTTATTTCCATGGACCAGTGTGAGAGAGCATTCAATGCTGATGTGGACAAGTGTCAGAGTAAGATGGCAGAAAGATGGTTAAAACAGAAGAACAAGTTGTCGAACAATGTGGGTCGTGGTGAATACAAGGATGAGTATGCGATTTTGATTACACTTCTCAATCGCGTCTTAGGTCATGCAAATGCAAACAAATTCCAGCCCTGGATGTACTATATCATTGGTCAGATCATCTTCGAGCAAGAGCATTATGACTGGGCATCCTTCATCAACGACGTTCTCCACGAGCAAATCACTAGTTTTCTAGTTGACCACCAGTTTCATGTGTTTCTATCTCGTATACTTGATCGCCTATCAAGGTCAGTTTAGAGGATTGAACATAGTGGGGATGCTCATTGTACAGAAGGTCTACCATTACTATGACCAACTTGAGTTCATGAAAGCTGAACGACATTTCAAGCGTGTGCATGAGGCTTTCTTGACATACACAGTGAGAAATCTAGACCGGGAGTTGGATGTTCGTATCTCAATGGTTGCTAGAGCAACAATGCTTGACTGGGCAGACTGGTTTATTCAGTTCCCTATACATCCGCATTTACGGATACACAGGAAATCCAACCATGCTTCCATGCTATCCGTCGGATAGGACAGTCTTTATGGAGTTCCTAAGGCAATTGTACGATGTTCATCTACGTTTACGCCACAATGCAAATGGGAATCTATTAGTCTAGGACAGCAGTTGATGCTAAAGCTGCAAGACAAAAGTTAGAAAAGTTTCATCTCAAGTACCTTTTCAATGCACACACATATGATCCTTGGGGTCATTATTCAGCACGCCTTAATGGTCGCCCTTACCATAAGCCTACAATGAAGGATTACTGGGTGAACTGCGAGGATGACTTTGAGATGCGCAGACGCAGCTACAGTAGGTTCTCTCTCTCGCAGATTTTTGTCTTCTTGGCAAAAGATGTGGGAGGTTTGTCAGATGATGAGGAAGATACACTTCCTCAATTTTTCAAAGAGCAGGTTGATACACAACCACTACCGACTATTGATTGGTTCGCCAAAGAATACTCATCAGTGAAGGGGAGGTTGAGTAGAGTTATTCAAAACAACATACTCTACCTCAAAAGCAAGAAGACCAGGAGGGTAGTCATGCCTAGAATAGAGCCGCCACAGGTGGATGCTTCACTACCATCTTCGTCGAAACCTAAACAAAAGAAGAGGGGTAACCCTCCTAAGAAGAATAAAGTCCCTAATAGTTCAAAAGGGAAGGCACCTGCTACTGAAATGCACATGGAGCCAGTTAGAGAGCCAGTTCGTAGTTTGCCAAAGCCCGAGTTTCAGCCGTGCATACCATCACCTACACCTCAACAATCTCCGGTTTCGATTCATATTGATTTGGACCTAGACTCACCACCTCGCAGTAATGCCTCTACACATTCACACTCATCAGAACCTCTCATGATTAGCACAGACCCTTCCAGTGGGATTAGTCGAGACTCGTCTTGGCTTGAGAATCAACTGGGTAGGAAGAGAAGGCAGCCATCTTACGTACTTGATCATTCAAATTTTGATCATGTCTACTAGGATGCGCCAAACAAGAGGATCAAGAAATAGGTTCATGTAGAGAGGAATGCTGACAAGGAGATCGTCATAGAGACTGTTGCACCTCCAGAGGGTAAGAGTCTGAATGATATTGAAGTTCAAGACTTCGAAGTGATCAAAGTCAACCTTGGTAGAAGCACTCTACAGGTTGCAATGGATAGCGCAAAGGATAGAATAATGAAAGATAGAGAAGACAAGGCAGCCCTAAAGGCTGAAATCCAGCAGCTTTGTCAATACATCTCTAGCCTTGTACATAAAATAGAAAATGTCACCGCTTCACTCCCACCGATGCTAGAGCCACCGGTAGAATAGGGCCAGCTTAATCACCTGGCTACATACGGCAAGCATTTGGAGGATTGGGAGTAGTTCGTCACCAAAGGCCGCTTTGTGCTTGCAAAGTTATATCAGTTGCGGTACAATACACGCGAACTCCGTCTACATCTCCAGGATGGGGAGAGAGACTTGGCAATGGACAGACCCAGAGATGAGATCATGATTGCTCACTTGAGAATGGCATATGAATCAGTCACAGATGCAGAAGACAAAGAGGCTATCTACACTTGGAGGACACAGTTGATCTTCAAGAAGAAGATAGAGGAGACAATGGCCTCAGAGTTGGTTGAGAGCAGAGAGTACATCACTAGTACACTCCGCTATGTGAGAACTTTCATGTCTCGCATACCGTGCCCGTATCAGCTTGAGGGTGGTGCGTATGTTGAGCTTGCTAACATTCAGTCAGAGCTCCAAGCACTCATTCATGGTATTTTCAGTGGGGAGACTGTTGGTTATAATATGAATCAACTTACAGTCATGTCAACATTGTTTGATGAGGCGATTAGGAGTAGAGGTGAACTTCAGTGCCAGATCATAGGCGGTGAGGACATGTTGCACAGACAATATACTACGGCAGAGTATCAGTGCCCTAGATGGTGACATAGTCAACAACCTCATGGAGGGATTAGTTGCTCGAGATAGCGGCCAGTGATCACCCAGTTAGAACATGCAGTTACTTTCAAGGATAGAACCAAGAGCAGCAATTAGAACTCAACTTCCATCTTCAATTCTATTTATTGAGTTCACACATGTCTTTCTTATCCTCAAAGATATTTTGCAGAACTTGGAGTTTCATTTAGGGTTTTCGTTAACTGATGGCAGTGTTCCAGTTAACTTGCTTTCACTAAGGACGTGCATGCTCGCACATTGTCCATTTAGATTAGATGTACCAATTAACTGATGGTAGCTTTCCAGTTAACTGTATAGTTTGCTTTATTAGGGTTTAATAATAAAATCTTGCATGCATTGCAAGACTGTAGTTGACTCGAGGTGATTTTAGGGTTCCCTACACCTTTTGATGTCTATAAATAAGAGCTTTCAGCTCATTTGTAATTAGCTTTTGCACGCGATAGTAATATATGTTGAGCCATATTTGCCTGTAATATTGCTATTCTGTATCTATTCACTTTGGTTGAATGATCATTGTTTCATGTTCTTGTGTTTATAAGCTTTGTTTCATATCTACACCTTGGATAGGTGTCGTCACCTCCTTGGGAATTTAGAATTAAGGCTTATCATTCGTTGTTATTGTGTTAATGAGCTTTGTTTCATGTGTACACCTCGGATAGGTGTCGTCACCTCCTTGGGAATTCAAAAGTAGAGTTCATCGTTTGATGTCGTCGCCAATAACCTTTCTTTCAGCCTATGCCTCGAATAGGTGTTGTCACCTCCTTGGAAATCCTACTTTGTTTCCTCATGCTCTGATTTCTTGAGGAGATTGGATAGTATAAGCTAGTTAGTTTTGAGTTGTACTTAAGATCTGCAAAACCAGAAAATCCTTGGCTGCAACGTTCAAAGTTTCTCGAAAACCCTATGCCTCTTTCAGCTGAGACAAAAAGATAGGAATTAGTTTAGTTTACATTTTTCAAACATTTGTCCACACAACGAGGGAGCTTCCCCTCCTAATTTGAAGAGCACTCATCACGCAGTGTGCATAGTTGTTTGTACCAACTAGCACTCCAAAGGTGCTAATTGTTACACCAACACGCAGTCAATACCATAGCCATTTTTCAAGCACTCATACATGCAACGTGGTGAGAGTGATTGCTAGGATGCACGCACTCGCATCGTTGATGACAATGCTCAAACCAGTCAAGCTACACAACAAACACAAAACGCGAAGAGATGAAGATTTTCAAAGAAAATGATGAAATTGCAACCAAAAGCGCCCCTGCTGGCCAGGGGCGACCATGAAGTTAAAAGGTCAAAAGCAATCATCAATTTTTGCCAAGACAGTCATCTCCTTCGTAATTTTGTTGGCTTTCCCACGCATCATCAAGCAAGATTGCCTGATTCATCAATCACTGGCAAACGGAGGCAGAGACGGAAGATGTTGAAAGCAAATATCATCAAAGATGGCAATCAAGTAAGGCAAAAGCACTCCTGTTGGCCAGGGGTGCCCATCATTTTGAGCCACCTATTGAGGTTTCTTCAGCAACTACTTTCTCCAAGGCATCTACTCAGCATCCTTTCAGCTTTGCAATTGATCCAGTTGCAAGCTCACAGGACGTATCAAGCATTCACAAACGAAGAGCAAGCGAAAAACACTGGAAGCAAAGGCAAGACGAAGGACATGAAGAATTGACTAAGTATCAAAGAAAATGCACCTTCCTAAAAATAGGTGCCCAACTTTTTGGGCAACCAGATGCAGTCTTCAAGCTTCGTAACCTCTAGGAAGTTCTTCTCCATCTTGATCAATCTCAACAATGACACCATTAGTAGATTCAACATATAAATCAAACATTTGACAACGAAGATCAAACTGGGGCTGTTCGTGAAAGGTTGCAAGGTGAAAATTACAACACAAAAGGCCAAAGGCACCCCTAGCCTGGCGCCCATACTTTTGGGACTTCTAAATCAACTTTTAGAACTTGCAAGACCAGTCATCCCTTCCGGGACTGAACTGGTTATCCACTCCATGTTTCAACACGTTAACGGGAATCATCAGTCATCGGGGATCACAGATCAAAGCACTAAAGGTCAAAATGGAGAAATTGAAAAGCATACAAGAAACTGACCAAGTTTGCTAAAAAATGAACCTTTTTGGGAAAGGGCGCCCAAGAATTTGAGGTATCAGATTCAAGTTTTAAGCTTTGTAGCTCCAAGCACACTTCTTCAAAGTTGATCCAACTCTGCAATGGATCTATCAACAAGAATTCAAGATCGATCAAGCAACCGGAATCAAGGATCGAACAGAGGCACTTCATCACAAAAAAACATGAGAAACTTCAAAATTTCTCTAACTCCTCAACTTGGATGCCTAAAAGTCAAAATAGGCCCCAGCTGACTTGAGTTGAGATATTTTGAAAGCTCCTTCAAGCCTAGGCATCCCAAATCAGCTGGAGATGTTTCAGTTAACTGCAGATCACGGGGATGACTCCCCCAATCAAGATATGGACGCCCTAACTAGTGCTTGCAACTCCAAATCACTATTTATCAAAGTCTAGGCATCCATTCTTCATTATTTCTTTGCAAGTTGAAGCTCAAAGACAAATATTTATCTCCAACGCCTTTTGAAGATTTGACATGAGCCTTTCTCAGCGTTCTTCATGTTTTCAAGAACAAGTTGCATAGAGGAGCAATTTATCACAGTTTACATCTCCAAGTGTGATTTTCTTGAAGATTCAAGGAGGCAGTTTATAACTTCTAACTTCTCCCCTTCATATTTCTTCTAGCTTCTCACCCTCATATTTCTTCTGTTTTGGTTTTAGATCTTCTTGCATATCCAAGTAAACGGAAGTTATTCACAAATCTTACCTTTTGAGTACGATCAACACAACAATTTCAACAAAACCCACGTGCCAGATTCTTCCAGAAAAAATAGCCCCACTACCCCTTTTTTTAGGGTTTCCAGAAAAAGTCACAATTTCAAAAAACAGACAAACTAAGTTTGTTTAGCTTTGAAGCGCCTACAATACCCATGTGTCAGATTTTTCAGGAAAAATAGTGCTTCGTTGCTTCTAAAGCTTTTGCCTCGAGAAGTTCTTGCATGTACAAGGAAAAGTAACTTTTTGGAATTTCTGACGTTCTGGGTTCATTCAGAAAATTATCCCCAACAAAACCCATGTCTCAAAAATTTCGTGAAAAGTACTTCTCGGCGAAGCTATTTTTAGTTGTTGCAGAAAAGTTGTTTGAACAATATCGTGTGCCCAGTCAATCTTCAAGGTTTTCATAATGCAATTCTCTCTAGTTGAATACAAGACCATAACAGTCTTACTTCATGACTTCCTGAAAACGGATGACATCAATATGCATCAGGCACATCCAAAGGTCGATTTGGATAGATTGACAGGCATAGACACCCAAAGTCCATAGGTTCCATATGGTTTCACCTTGTATATCTGATAACATTCCAAGGCCAGTTTAGAGGGTTGAATATCGTTGGAGCTCTGCATGTTCAGCGAGTTCGTGCGCATTTCTCACAGCTAGAGTGTTCACAGTCAAACTTAGCGGTTTCATCATACAACACTCTTTCATTGAGAAGAACCAAGAAAAGCGTCAAAAGCGCAAAGCTATGGGAGAAACAAAGGTCTTCACTGCAGTTACAGAGCCACCAAAGTTACCAATCAATTCCTTGCCAGTGTCAAATGTGAAGAAGGTGACTACGTGAGTCTCGGTGACGTGTAGACAAAGTTTCAAGACCTCATTCATAGTAGTTTCTGCGGTGATCCTACTAACTGCAAGTTAAGTCAAATTGCAATCATGTCAACAAGGCTAGATGACACAGCTACAAAGAAGATTGGATATCAAGAGCAAATTGTGAGTGGCGAGGAGATGTTGCGACGACACGTCATCATCCTGCAAAGCATCAGTTGTCCAGAAGCAGAGACAGTCAACAACTGGTTAGAGGAAATGATGACTCAAGTTGATGAGGTGTGAACTCTCAGTAAGGACGTCCTACCCCTCCAAGATAGCATTTATGACACAGGAGTCAACTTGATGCCTCTTTCCAAGTTAACTCATGTCCCACTAATTGTGCATGTCTATTTTGGAGGCACTATTGTATATTAGAGCTCTCTTTTAGTTTAGAATCAATTAACTGAAGTAGACTTCCTAGTTAATTATTAGGTTACCTACTTTTAGACATAGGAATAAATCTTGCAAATTGGCAAGAACTCATTGTTAACTCAAGGAGACTTTAGGGTTGCCTACTCCTTTGAGCTTCTATAAAAAAGAGGCTTTCCTCATTGTATTTTAACTTTACTTCACGGCAGCAAAATGTTGAGCTCAAAAGCCTTCAACTTTGTTTGCTTAGTATATGTTCTTGAATCATATTTGTTATAGTCAAACGCTAAGTACAGCTTGTGTTCTTTCTATTCAAATAGGTGTGTTCAATCTATGTTCATGTTTTATTGGTTGATCGCTTCTTGTGTGATTGTCTCTTTGACACAAGTTGTTGTCCCAAAGTGTAATCTTTGATCGAAGTTGGGATAATAAATCAAGAGAGCCATGGGCCTTTGATCCAAAAGTCTCAAGATTTATCATTGTATGTTGTTCTTAATAATCTTTCTTTCAATCTACACCTCGAAAAGGACATTGTGCCTCCTTGGGAATTTAGAAAGTAGGATTATCGTCATATGTTGTTTCTAGTAGTCTACTTTTCAGCCTAACCCTCGGAAAGGACATTGTGCCTCCTTGGGAATCCTAAGATCTAGCCTACTATTCTATTTCGGCGTAAATCTAGAAGTTCAAAGCCTTCAGACGCATTCTAAGAGACAGTCCATCCAAGTGATAGAACCATTCCATTCCCGCTTCTATATCCTCTTGCTTTGTTTTTCTAGAGGAAACAGGATAGATTAAAAGTTAGCCTAGTTGTAGCTAAGATCTACAGAAACCAGAGAAAACCTTAACTGCAACGCATTGTGTTTATGCACCCTTGTGCCCTGCCGCTGAGTAAAAAAGATAAGAACTTAGTCCATTTTACTTTTACGCAACCATTAGCAAAAGAGGGAGCTTCCCCTCCTAATTTGAAGAGCAGTTAATTCTGTCATAGCTATCCGTTTCCAATAAGCACTCTAGAGGTGTTAATTGAAACACCAACAAAGCACAACTAGATGGCATACCAGTTAGTTTGATATTCAAGAATCAAACCCCCTGTACAACAATGGTAGGTATAGGCATCTCAAGATTTGAATGGTGCAAAAATTTGCAATCGACTGGTAAAGAGTTTGTAGCAAAAACCAAGCAAGACAAGGAAAATCATCCCAGTCAGTAAATCCAAAGTAAATTTTACAGACAGTGAAAGGGCCTTCAAACAACAAGCACAAGCCCAAATGGTGTCCTGAAAGTTCAACAAGTGTTAGGCAAAAAATCAAAAGTGGAGGCAATAGTTGGATGTCGACTTGCCCTACATTTATTGAGAGCGGAGAAGAATAAGTGTTTTAAAAACAAAGTACTGCTAGCATTAGGTTTCTCCATGAGCCACACACTCCTTTGGTGAGGACACTAACCACTAATGCTCTGCTCTAGCAGTTTGTTGACTAGTGTCAATCTCCTTGGTAGTTTATTGATTGGCAATGTCCCTTGGTAGTTTATTGATTGGCAATATCCCTTGGCAGTTTGTTAAATGTTTGTAACCTTTCTCCAATGATTTGGTTGTTGTTAGACTCTCTCTTGCATTCAGCAGTAAGGGGTTGAAAATAGGTTTTGAAGGCATTATCAATAAGGGATTTAGTCCCACATTTAGCAAGTCATGGAAGTAATAAGATCTATAAAGAAAGTTGTGCAAGGGGAGTTGTAGCAACTTTGTTGACCACTAGCATCAGCTAACCACTAATAGTTAATTATAAGCAAATCAGTTGCCTAATTGACTACTAGAGGTTAATTGCCACACCAAGACAGGCCCAACCTAGATCATAAAACCAATTTCTTTGTGAATGTGAAAATCATTCTTCTACCTCGCAGGGTTATTGGCAATGAGTGAGAACATTCTTCTGCCTCGCAACATTTCACACGATTAGTTAAGTTAAAAAGATCCATGATATGAATTTCAAGGATGTTAACATGAGAGCTTGGTCAAAAGCATTGCTGAAACGACACACCAAAGACCCTCTCATTGCCTCCACTTTAATTGTCGTTGTTGGATTCGCAAGTACAATTATGTCTTTGGATTTGGTGTTAGAGGTCGCTAGGCACTATCATCCAAGACACACACACCATCAAAACCATCCATGGGCATGAGATTGCAAATCTTAGTCCCAAATTCTTTAAGGTCATGGTAACAATTCCAAAAGTCATTGTCAAAGTGAGTCTTGAAGACTTGGTGTGCACCTTCAACGACAACCACTAATTCATAAATTACAACATGGAACTTGATACAAAAATATAATTATTTCATGATGGAACTCTCCGAGTGCAAGGAATTCAAAGATAAATACAAGCATACCATAATGCTCCTTAGTAGAATCACTGAAGAACTAGATGCCAACTTTTCCCAATGATGGATGTTCTTCATGAAGCAAGTTTTCAAGGAACATACAATATTCATATGGGCACAAATAATTTGAGATGCAATTCATCACTAGTTGATAAAGGTTGTTGAGAATAAGTCTTTCTACATGACTTTCTACTTGATGTACACACTTTTGCATTCAGTGAGCATAACGACAACTCCAATAATTACAAAATTGATCAAGCAAAATGCTGTAGCATATCAATGCTACCAAAGATTTTATTTGGAAAACTATGAGAAAGATATCAAAACAATAAATGGATTCATCTTCCAGGTCATCTTGGAGTTGCAATGGGATCCAAATTTTGTATCTCTATCTCTCAAGAAGGCATGAAGTCCATCATATACTAAGCTAATTGGTAAATCAAAAATGAATCCTTCATTTACACCAAAGCCTTTGGTTTCAAAGTAAATCCTTATCAACTTCCTCATTATGTGCCTAATTTCCTCCCCATGGAATTCACTTGTCAAACTCTAAAGGTACACAAATTCTTCAAAACAGATTCACAAGAGACCATCACCCATTAGGTATCCCATCAAAATTGGTTATTATACATGCAAGGGTAAGCCAATGGTAGTAGATCTGAACACAAATCTCCTTTGCTTCAGCTTCACATGGAGAATGTTGTAATAATCACACTTAATTCTTTTTTTTGAAAACTTGTTAGCTCAAACAGAATGTAATGCCAAGCAACTTCCTTTCCACTTTCTGATCACCAAGTTCCCAATGTGGGCAAGGTGAGAGCATATGGTGTACAGGATTACAATTATACTTGAAAGAAAGCAACTGAAAGTAACAACCACTTATCCATTGGGGTTAGCTAGGACGTCCACTTTGCAATTGGAAAGCTAATACAATAATGAAGTGTAAAGCAACTCTTCCACTTTTTCAGTGGTGAGTGAGCGCCAAAAAGCCACTTGTTCAGTGAGGTGAGTACAAGAGCCACTTATTCAGTGGAGTATCACAAAATAATATGAGCAGATCACTAGTGGTACTACCACTCAATGTTACAATGTTAGCTCGTTTGAATCATTCAAATTCAAAAATATGATATGAAATGAAACTAACTGGAACACCCCCCAAGCATCACGACTAAGGAAACTAACCACTGGTTATTGAAATAGAAAAGTATACCTCAAGGGAATGGCAAATAAGTGACTCGTACAGGTCTGAAACTTTGCTGTAGCAGTCTGGATAGCGAAATAAAGACTCGGAAATCTTCAATGATCCACTCCCAAATGCACCCCAAGGTCAATGTAGACTTAGAACAGTGTTTCCAGCTCCTCTAATCAACTTAGCACCTCCTATGAATGGACTATGAGGATCTGATAATGATGTGAACAGCAGCTACAGGTCTGTCATAACTCAGAAAACACTGAACCAGCAAGGTCATAGAATGGTACGGCCCCCTCTGGAGCATGAAATCCAACGAAGTTCAGTCTTATGATAATTCAAACTGCCTCCATGGAGCTGGGCATCATATCCTAGGGTGTGAAAGACCTCCAAAACCAAGCACTCCACTCTCAAGCTTCACACACTCCCTTCACTAGGCACTTCCAAGGAAGTGGTACAGCCTCCACGGGAAAGGTTGCTGCCTCAAATTGTACGGCCTGCTATTAGGAGTTAAAGTAACTCAAAGAAACGATAATGACAAAACATTTTTACCATCTAATGATGTCTCCTGCAATGGTACAGCTCATGAGGAAGGTACGGCCAGCAGGAAGTAATGATACAGCCAGCTTCAAATCATTCCTATCGCCTCACAAAACGGACTCAAAACATCTCCTCTAAATTGCAAACAATCCTCTCAAAATGCAAACCCAAACACCATCAAAGCATTCAAATCTGATAAAATCAAAACTGGAAATTGCAATCAGCACCAATGGCGATCCCTAAATGGAATCACACCAATCTAGCTAGGGAATTTCTTTCAATTCCAAAACAAGAAAATCCATGAGGGTTTACGTTCTCAAAGATTTGAAGAACCAGAGCAAATCCAATAGCATAACGATATCATTCTTCAGCAAATCCAATAATGAGCCCCAATGCCTCCTTTTATAGAGCTTTGAGAGAGAAAACTCCAATTAAAATAATTAATTAATTCACCTTTTCCAACAAATTCCCTTTTAAAATAAAATAAAAAACTTTTTCATGTGCAAGAGCCCCTTATTTCTCCTAGGCGTCCAATTGGGAATTTAAAATACCTTTTCGAAAAGATATTACACTTAAGTTATAAAAAATAATGATAAAACATTATAACTTAAGTGAATAATTTAATTATTTCACCCCACATTGCAGAAAATCCCGAAACACATTGGAATCCAATTTTGACCATGCCAATATGATACTGAGGCATTAGGTGAATAATAGAAGCCAATTTAGTGACTTACTATAAATAGACATGCTCTCCAAGAAGTTTGGAGAACACCCCAAAAGTCTGAAAACACTTCAAAGAGTGTCATTCAGATCAGTATTGCCCACTGAGCTCATTGCCAACAAAAGAAACCTTGTAACTCTGAAACTGCGACCTCCAAGATCTTTGGAGTCCCCTTGCCTTACCACTTAGCCCACGGAAACTTAGAAATAGGCTAATGGTCTTCAAACTGATTAGGTCTGAGAAGGGGACATTACAAATGCAAGGAATCATTTCCATCCAAGGGGGGGATGAATGATGAAGTGTCCTAATTCCTAGGAGGGAGTTTCAAACATGCTTACAGCAATAAATACTTGTGGGAAAATTGTAAGTACAATGAGCACCTATGAAACTAGTGGCATGAATAAAGGAGGTCTAACCACCCAATCTTGTTGGTACTGATGCAACTACATAGTGGCATTGCCATGACCAACTCTATCAACCAAACAGATGACAGAAGTAATGTGAGAACCATGGATTCTCTAATCCAACATTGCATGAGAGAGATTCCCAATCTTTGCCTTGCCCTGAAGCACCTAATACATCTTGCCAAGGGCCAATTGAAATTCATATCACAAAAGCATTAGGTGAAGGGTCATCTAGCAATGAACAGAACAAGGAACCTCTTTTCAATCAAATCACATGGTCCTAAAGAAACTACCCACCATTTGTAATGAACCCTTCTAGGAGACATCCCGATTTTTACCTAAGTGACTATTTCATGACACAGAATTGCTTAATGAATAGATTTCTATAAGGTTCTCTTTAGACTTTTGCCCGCTATTTGGCCTAAGGATGCAAATTATAAATCTTTATGATTGATTTGTATAAGGTATGCAGGCTTACATCTCAGCATATTAATTGTTTTATAAATATATGTAATAATTTGTTCCTTATACGGATTATGAATATTTATTCTCTGTGGGAAGTATTTATGAATGTGAGATAACATTATATCAATCTTACATCAATATAGAATATCTCATTTATAATTATATATATTTTATACATCTATATATATCCATATAATCCTCACACTTATATACTTTATCATCTATCATATATAAACCATTGATATATATATATATATACTCCATATACTCCATATAGATTACTTCATATATCATATATGTTACTATATATATATATATATATATATATTTCCTTTTAATCTTTCCACCCCACTTATTCTTCTCTCTATTCAGAAATATATAAGTATCTCTTTACTAATCTAAAACTGATCTATTTCTATATATAAGTAAATTAACAATATACATATACTGATATAAACAGATTGGTGATGTACAAATAAATGTATATAATTTTTGAATCTATCCTACATAGAAGTAAACAAGGATGCACCATGATAAATAATAAATAACACTAATAGATATTAGTAAACAATAACTAATGGTAAATAATAACAATATACCTATTGCTTATATTTCTATAATTTTCTGATTATATTACCAACAGCAGTCCGCATATTTATTTATCTATCCTATAAATTCTGACTACACTACATTTGGAAGAAACAATGCTGAAGACACTCTAAATCCTACTTTCCAAAATATCGTTGAAAACACATAATAATTCTATGCATACAGATCGTAGCTTTTACAGCCTATTGATCACAGCCCTTAATAACCTGGGATTCACCCGAGTGCAGTGTCTTATTCGAATCCTTATGATGACTCCTTTATTGATTCCTTTTAGATTGCTTTTGACTTCTCTTTATATCCAATCCATGTCCTTGGGTCGTGTCCCTTTAACCAAGGATTTTGTCTTATTTCGGAATCGGTATGATGTTTGAGCTCTCCACACCCTTTGATATCTTTATTTTGTCTTTATTCTATTTAGTGGTTAGATTATTAACAATGTTTAGTGGTTAGATTACTTTATTGTATTTTGTGATTTCTTTTGAGTGTAGATAAATATATTAATAGTATTTATAATACTCAGATTTATTATTATATATATTTATAATATTGACTTATTTAATATTTGTATTTATCATAATTGTCAATATAATATTATTTTATATTTATATTTTATATATTTTAATATTCATTATATTATAATTATTACAATGTTACTTACAATATTTATAATTGTAATATTGTCTCGGAATTATGAGATATCAAATGGCTAGCTATTTAATTATGCTTCTAGATGTCACAAGTTTCGGGGACATGACACCAATGGTGGTAAAGCAATAGATGATAGCAACGTTGATGATCCAAATCAAAAAAGGAAGACAATAACCCAACTCTCCCAAGATCCCAATAAAATTAGATGGGAAGATAAAGAGAAAGAAGTTGGTCCTCACAAAGATCAATGCAATAAATTGACTACACCAACCCCAAGGATAGCTAAAACTAACGAGCAAACGCTTACAATCTTTTACTTTTTCACACCTTTTCAATATTGATAACCACAATAATATCAATTGCACAACATCAACAATTAAGAACACAAGATGAACACAACATTTACATGGAAACCCTTTCGGGTGAAAACCACGGCAAAATATTGCTTTTATATAAAATCCTCTTACAAACTTTGTAGGCACCAACCTACTGGAAACACCAATCCCCACTTACCGAATTTGTAGGCACCAACCCATTGGAGACACCAATCCCCACAACTGAGCACCAACTCAGCAAGAGGCACCAATCTCTTTTGATAGGAGGCACCAACCTCTTATGCTCGGAAAATTGTTCCTTCAATGGATGGTGAACATTTCTATCTCTTTCATATACCTCTCACAGTAGTCACATACTCATAATCTTCTCATAAAGCCTGCTATAACATCTTCAACAAACTGCTCATAAAATCTGCTATAACATCTTCAACAATCTGCTCATAAAGTCTGTTACAACATCTCCAACACTCTGCTCTTAAATCTGCTATAACATCTCCAACACTCTGCTCTTAGATCTACTATAACATCTTCAATAAACTTCTCATAAAGTCTGCTATAACATCCTCAACAATCTGCTCATAAATCTGCCTTGAATCTGCTCATACATCTGCCTTGAATCTGCTCATACATCTCGCTGTATAAAAATAATATTGCATTAAACTCTTCCATTTCACATCTCCACTCTACCTGATTTTATACCTCACAAAACATACTCTTTTGCCCAAGGAAGGTGACCCATCCAAGAGGGGTCGGCCAGACTTGAAACATTAATATTTTATTTATTTTTAATTCCCCAATGTGAGGTGCCACTAATCAAGGGTCGGAAACATCAAATTTAAATAAACACATTCTTTGTTTATAATAAACAATGCCTTTATCTTGGTTGGCCAACATTTACAATATAATTAATATAAATCTCATAATCAGCACTGCCATAGATATGAGTCGGCCATATTTGATAAATATTAATTTAAAGTAAGGTCAGCCATCCATAGGAGATAACACTTAAGGGCTCGGCACCTCGAATTAATATTCTATTTTAATTTCTATCTTTTAAATCCAACGCTGCCATAAGTAGATGGAGGTTGGCCATAAATAAATTAAATCAAATTCTTATTATTCCTTATCTTCAATCAATGAACTTGTCATCACAAAAATCTTCCTTTGACATCAATGATAATAATTCTAACAATCTTGTCCATACAAATCAATGACAATATTTCTAACAAAAACTTCTCCACTAATTCCTACAGGTCAATTATCCCTTTTCTTGATCAATATTTTGCCTAGGCTGCATTACAAAGAAGCAAACAATCCCTAAGTTCAACCCAAAATTCTCAAACACAATACATTCAAGCCATGAATCACCCAAGAGAAATCCCACGATGCTGGTCAAGTTCAACACTACCATGGGTTGAATGGTGATTGATACAATTGTGACTAGGAACAAAGTAAGATCGGATAAAGTACAGATTGAAGATTTCAAAGTTCAATGACATTTTTTCTTGTAAATTAATCGATAAGATATTCTGAACATGGTTGGGTAGGCAATGGAATTCAAAAAAGCACACTTCAAAAAGTTGCTTGAAGAAGTAGCTGATCTCAAAGCCCAAAAAAGAAGTCTTGGTTGAATACGCCAACAAGGTTTGTGTGTCAAAGGTGAGTATTCATGCTCCTATTGTTGGGGAAACGCCTCCAACATCTAGTGATCAATGCAACAAACTCATTCATGTGGCTAAATTGATGGCACATGAAACTGCATTCAAAGGGGATATAACTTACAACCTTCAACTTTGTCAAGGAGTGCTTTCATATTTGTGCAATACAGCTCAAACTTTGCACAAAAGCACACAAAAGATGGTCTTCACACTTTAGGACTTCCTCCAAACAAAGGGATCATGAAGTGACACAAGAGATTCTCTAAGGGGGATAATGGATTCCCTTAATTGCATTTAAAGTGGCTCTTCACTATCAAGCATCATTGTAGTGTTCTTGAAGGGTCCTATCAGCTTTTTGTCACCCTTATCGAGAAAATTCACCAAGGTTTATGTAATGTCCCCGTTTTGGAGGTAATTTGATTTAATTAATTTAATTAATTTAGTTGTCCAAATTAAAGATTTTTCAAGAGGATGACTAATTAGTTATTTTAATTAAATCATTAAGTGGTATTAAGTTAATTAATTATAAGGTTATCAAATAAATTAAAATTAAAAGGTGACCTTATATTTAATTAATTTAATAAAGTGACTTGAATTATAAAATATCTTATAAAGTCACTTAATAAAAAACAAAATAATGTTCTAGAAGCTTCTGGAGAAATTGAGAAAAAAGAATAAATAGACATCTTGGGCTTCATTCTCATCAAGCAGATTTGATGTTGTTGTTGTTGATTCATCTTGTGGAGCCTAGGGTTTCCGCAGATTGCTTCTTTGCCATAAGAAACGAAAACTTCCTATTGATAGCGATTTTGAGGGTGTGAAATATCACTTGAATTATTGCAATTGAGGGAGAGGTTACTTCAGACTTCTCATTTTTGCTACATTGCAAATTTTGTGGCCTTTGGCCAAATTTGAAGATAACAATGTCTTATCAGCTTGTTGAATGTTTTTGAAGAAGCTCACTCAAGTGCTTGAGAAGTTCGATTTCTTGAAGATAAATCGATTAGGGGTGATTGCATAATTGATCAGCAATTCTGTCACAAAAGAGGAGCAATTTCATTAAAAATTATTTTGTTATAGAAGGGACGGCTTCAGTTGATAGAGAGAAGAAAAAACAGATTTTGTGCAATAGCTGGGCGCACTAAGACTTGGTGCAATTTGGGAAGAAGAACTATTCAAAAAATCTGAAATAATATAGGAAGGTTCGCTGGGCATATAAGGAGCCATACATTGCAGATTTGAAGGAATATTTGAAGGCACCTTGAAGAATCGACTAAGGAAGAGCTAGCTGTTACAGACCTGCGATTTTATCCATAGCTTGCTGAAGGAGGAACGAATTCTCTTGGGAATATTGACACTGCTTTCATAGGAGTATGGCGATGGACCTTGGTATGGGAAAGAGAAATTTTGATGCCAT
This sequence comes from Sequoia sempervirens, assembly GCA_007258455.2. Lineage (NCBI taxonomy): Eukaryota > Viridiplantae > Streptophyta > Pinopsida > Cupressales > Cupressaceae > Sequoia > Sequoia sempervirens. Next base: position 6,475 of record VDFB02125253.1, on the reverse strand, counting down.
TGATTTAATTTTTCTCACTTTCAGCCCAGAACAGAGGCGACACTAATGAAGGCATGATACGGCTTGTTGAGGGCTCTTCTCTAAGCTTGCAAGATACATTCAGTGAAGGGTGCTCCACGAACCAGGTTCTTTTCATGACATTGCATTTCTTTATAGGCAACCAGATATTGTAGTTATTGCTGTAGATGATCTGTGTAACCTGTGTAACCAGATTTGATACTTAAGTTGCATCATCATTGTAAAGCCAAGAGTCTTGGCTGTTCTATATTTTCTATATGCAAATTGACAACTCAATAAAGGAGATTATTGTTGCATCATATTTGTCATTGAAAGCCTTATTATTTAGCCTTTGTAATCAGCATATAGGTTGCATGCCAAGTGTTTGACAAAATGCCTCTTGGCTGTAGATGATTAGCTTGTTTTGTAAATCCCTCTATTTGCATAGAAAAGAACAAAAGAAAGTCATTTTTGCATCTAGAGTTTAGCATTGTCATTCTTGCATTGTTCTATAAGCATTTGAAGCATTAGTTCATCATCATACAAACAACAATCAAACTAAAAGTACAAACCCAGCATGTAAGCACTTTTACAAGTCAGCCAATTGCAAGAACTAAGGGCAGATTGGGTAAGGATTATTCATGGTTGCATAGTTCAAGCATTGGAGCATTGAAATTCAAACATTTGGAACACTTTGAAGTCATTTTTAAGCAGACATATCAGACTGCAACATCAGACCCTTACCTAGCCTTGCTCTTGTATTTGCTTGTTTGCCCTAGAATTCGATTGTTGATTAGGTTTAGGGTTTCTTCTTTCCAAAAGGAATGTGTTTCTCTAATGAAATAATCCTAGATTGAAATCTATATTCACCAATTTAAAAACATTTCCACATACACATATCTGTTAGCAATAATATCTAGATATCCACAATACATTCATAAACATAAATCAATTAATGAAGACATAAGAGGAGTGCCATAGGTGGATCCGCCCTGAAGCCCTCATGTAAACTCAAGAGGTTGTCCATCACAATCCTTCTTGCCTAGGGGCTTAGTACCTGCATACTCCACCCATGGTAACACCTCAGAAGACACTCGTCCTATTAGGGGAGAGGAACCATAGAGTCCAAGTGGCCTAAGGCCTACCACCTTCTCTTGCCCAATCCCGTATCTTGGGCCTAAGGGGCAGAGACCTAGGTGGGACCCCCATCTTTCTATAACCCAATCCCTAGTCAAGGGCCTAAGGGGCTGCAAAGCCCAATCCCTTGTTAAGAGCCTAAGGGGCTGCAAAGCCCAATCCCTTGTCTAGGGCCTAAGGGGCTGAAAGTGGGGTTTTTAGGCAATCCAACTTCACCCATGTTTCGTCCATCCTAATAGGTTTACAAGCACATAGTAGACAATCTTTAAACAATCAGATATATTTGCATTCATCCAAGATTTATTTCATGCCTATAATCAAATATATTTTCATTTACCAATGGTTCTTTAAGTTCATCATTTCCTATGATAATTCTCATTATGATAAGATTAAAGGATGTCATTATATCAATAATCAAATTAACAATATCTAGTTCTTATATTCAAAATATGCTAAATATTATTGCTAAGTGAATACATCACCTGAACTGTTGTGTCTTCCCATGATTCTTAATTCCTTAGTCGCCTTCCTTCAATCTTACATTTGATTGATCATAAATATTAATCTATCCATTTTTATATTATGATCATAATAACTTATAAGGCTCAATAATTGTTCCCCAAATATATTCTTGACAATAACACTTAATCAAATAAATCTCCCATAGTTTATTTCATTTCCAATCTGCTGCTTTATGCAGATTTCTAATTGATTCCTTTTCTTTCCTCCCTCTTACATTCAATGTCTTTTTATATCTATATATTCAATTTAAAGGATACATCTTTTCAAGAGAGATGTCCTTATGAAAAGACACACATTTATTTAAACCTTCATTATTATTTTTAAACCACTTTTATTTATTTATTTATTTTATTTTTTCAAACTGCTGTTTTTATAATTAATCCCTTTTTTTTCACTAATAATCGTTGCATTACATCTTCAATATATAAATATTATTTATTAATATTTATTCTTAAACTAGTGGTTTTATATGTATTATAATATTTATGACTAATTATAATAATATTTTATTAATATTATTTTGTAATATTTTTTTCTTGTGAAATCTCTATTATTATGATATTTATAATGTACTAATATTAATTGTCTCGTTTATTATAATAAATGTATTATAATTATAATATTCTTGATAATAATATTTAGATTGCCATTACATTTTTGATATTTATTTATCTAGTTATTTATATTTCACATTAAAATGTGTTTTGTGATTATGATTTATTTATTGATTTGCATTTTCATGTGTTACAATTTTGGGACATGACAGTCCACCCCGCCCAAGATTGCTTGCCCTCAAGCAATCATAATCTAAGATGTGTAATTTAAGGCGTTGCTCGTTGTGGTGAATGATGTTAGCTTTGGTAGGAGTTTGAAGTTCTAACCCCCATGATGGTTATTGAAGTAAGTGTATTACTAATTTTCTTAAGTGCTACTATTTCTCCATAACTCTCAACCCCATGAGTTAGATTATGTGAATCAATATAAAAACTATTTGAATTAGACATTAAAGCAGATAACCAAGTAGCTCAATCAAGTAGGCAACTAGCTCAAGAAGACAAACAAGTAGCTCAAGCAAGCAAACAAGTAGCTCAAGAAAGCAAAGTTGAAGCACACAGGCAAGTAGCTCAAGTAAGCAAACAACTAGCTCAAACATGCTGGAAAGTAGCTCAAGCAGGCAAACAAGTAGCTCAAGCAAGCAAGCAACTAGCTCAAGTAGACTAGTAGGTAGCTCAAGCACACAAGCAACTAGGCCGAGTAAGCAACTAGCTCTAGTAGTCAAGCAAGTAGCTCAAGTACACAAGAAATTAGCTCAAGCAAGCAAGCGGGTAGCTCAAACACACAAGCAAGTACCTCAAGCAGCTCAAGCACATAGGCAAGTAGCTCAAGCATACGAGCAACCAGCTCAAGCAAGTAGGCAACTAGCTCAAGTAGGCAAGCAAGTAGCTCAAGCATACAAGCAACCAGCTCAAGCAAGTAGGCAACTAGCTCAAGTAGGCAAGCAAGTAGCTTAAGCATGCAAGCAACCAGCTCAAGCAAGTAGGAAACTAGCTCAAGCATGCAAGCAAGTAGCTCAAGCAAGCACAGGATGGCAGGAAAGATGCTCTGATACCACTGTAATGTCCCTTACCTAGCCTTGCTCTTGTATTTGCTTGTTTGCCCTAGAATTCGATTGTTGATTAGGTTTAGGGTTTCTTCTTTCCAAAAGGAATGTGTTTCTCTAATGAAATAATCCTAGATTGAAATCTATATTCACCAATTTAAAAACATTTCCACATACACATATCTGTTAGCAATAATATCTAGATATCCACAATACATTCATAAACATAAATCAATTAATGAAGACATAAGAGGAGTGCCATAGGTGGATCCGCCCTGAAGCCCTCATGTAAACTCAAGAGGTTGTCCATCACAATCCTTCTTGCCTAGGGGCTTAGTACCTGCATACTCCACTCATGGTAACACCTCAGAAGACACTCGTCCTATTAGGGGAGAGGAACCATAGAGTCCAAGTGGCCTAAGGCCTACCACCTTCTCTTGCCCAATCCCGTATCTTGGGCCTAAGGGGCAGAGACCTAGGTGGGACCCCCATCTTTCTATAACCCAATCCCTAGTCAAGGGCCTAAGGGGCTGCAAAGCCCAATCCCTTGTTAAGAGCCTAAGGGGCTGCAAAGCCCAATCCCTTGTCTAGGGCCTAAGGGGCTGAAAGTGGGGTTTTTAGGCAATCCAACTTCACCCATGTTTCGTCCATCCTAATAGGTTTACAAGCACATAGTAGACAATCTTTAAACAATCAGATATATTTGCATTCATCCAAGATTTATTTCATGCCTATAATCAAATATATTTTCATTTACCAATGGTTCTTTAAGTTCATCATTTCCTATGATAATTCTCATTATGATAAGATTAAAGGATGTCATTATATCAATAATCAAATTAACAATATCTAGTTCTTATATTCAAAATATGCTAAATATTATTGCTAAGTGAATACATCACCTGAACTGTTGTGTCTTCCCATGATTCTTAATTCCTTAGTCGCCTTCCTTCAATCTTACATTTGATTGATCATAAATATTAATCTATCCATTTTTATATTATGATCATAATAACTTATAAGGCTCAATAATTGTTCCCCAAATATATTCTTGACAATAACACTTAATCAAATAAATCTCCCATAGTTTATTTCATTTCCAATCTGCTGCTTTATGCAGATTTCTAATTGATTCCTTTTCTTTCCTCCCTCTTACATTCAATGTCTTTTTATATCTATATATTCAATTTAAAGGATACATCTTTTCAAGAGAGATGTCCTTATGAAAAGACACACATTTATTTAAACCTTCATTATTATTTTTAAACCACTTTTATTTATTTATTTATTTTATTTTTTCAAACTGCTGTTTTTATAATTAATCCCTTTTTTTTCACTAATAATCGTTGCATTACATCTTCAATATATAAATATTATTTATTAATATTTATTCTTAAACTAGTGGTTTTATATGTATTATAATATTTATGACTAATTATAATAATATTTTATTAATATTATTTTGTAATATTTTTTTCTTGTGAAATCTCTATTATTATGATATTTATAATGTACTAATATTAATTGTCTCGTTTATTATAATAAATGTATTATAATTATAATATTCTTGATAATAATATTTAGATTGCCATTACATTTTTGATATTTATTTATCTAGTTATTTATATTTCATATTAAAATGTGTTTTGTGATTATGATTTATTTATTGATTTGCATTTTCATGTGTTACAATTTTGGGACATGACACAAGAGTCTTGGCTGTTCTATATTTTCTATATGCAAATTGACAACTCAATAAAGGAGATTATTGTTGCATCATATTTGTCATTGAAAGCCTTATTATTTAGCCTTTGTAATCAGCATATAGGTTGCATGCCAAGTGTTTGACAAAATGCCTCTTGGCTGTAGATGATTAGCTTGTTTTGTAAATCCCTCTATTTGCATAGAAAAGAACAAAAGAAAGTCATTTTTGCATCTAGAGTTTAGCATTGTCATTCTTGCATTGTTCTATAAGCATTTGAAGCATTAGTTCATCATCATACAAACAACAATCAAACTAAAAGTACAAACCCAGCATGTAAGCACTTTTACAAGTCAGCCAATTGCAAGAACTAAGGGCAGATTGGGTAAGGATTATTCATGGTTGCATAGTTCAAGCATTGGAGCATTGAAATTCAAACATTTGGAACACTTTGAAGTCATTTTTAAGCAGACATATCAGACTGCAACATCAGACCAGCAAGTTAGAAGATTGCATGTGATTTGTTTGACAAGATTCCTTGGGCCTATATTTAGCAAATTGTGATCAGAATTAGCAAGGCTCATTACAGTTTAAGGAAAGCCACCTTGATGTTCCAACTCTTCAACGTGACGTTTCCCAAGGATTATTCTACGAATAATTTTTCCATTAGATAAAGTTGGTATTCAATCTTCCTTCCAATTAGAGGAAATGCAAAGAGATCCATCTCCACTTTATCGGATGCCATCATTAACAAAGAGTTTCCAATTGGACCACCCCTACCATTTTATACTAAAGAGGCATGTGACCTGTCACAAGCACCATCAACCTATAGAATAGTGTGGAAGAGCTAGAAATAAAGAGAGTGCAAAGTTACCATCTCATCCTTTATCAACGTCGCCATTCCAAAGAGTTTGGACCACTGGGCCTTTCCACCCTAGGGAAAATCATTGATATTTGTAAGTCTTATACAAGTAGCCATCCCTTTCGAAAAGGACTGGAGCCATTATCGAGCTTGATGAGTAGTTAAATGTGAGTCGTGTCATCTTTTTGCATTGAGGTCATGGACCATGCCATGGGCTTTTAATTTTAAGTGACTTTAAGTTGTCACTCAAATCAATAGGTCCCACTTTATATTTTAAAAGTAACTTTAGTAGTTATAAAGTTATTTGCTAGGTTATAAAGTTATTTATAGGGTAGTTATAAGTATGTTAAAACTTATAACTACCCAAAAGGTTATAAATAAGGGACCTGTTGTGACCTTTTCACACATCGCCCCATTCAAGATGGGGACCCCCTAATTTTTGCTCCGTTCCGGTCTTTTGGCTTGGGTTTTCTCTCTCTCTCGCTCTGTCTCTTTTCTGGTGTCCGTCTCTCGGGGGGTTGTGTCCGTCATTGAGCTTAAACGCAAAATATTGGCCAAGTCTAAAATTAGGGTTTCATCGTTTCTGGCCAGTCCAAGGTCAAGTAAAGTGAGAAAATTGAAAATTGAACTTAACGTTGTTGTCAGCAGACATCCA